>CM046955.1:48035859-48292755 GCA_025698515.1 Gossypium sturtianum
GGAAAAATTTGGGAGTTTTTGGATATGAAAAGGGGCTTGGTAAAGTGGCTTAAGGACGCCACTTAAGGCTTGGGCAAACGACGCCTTGAGCAGGGAGGTTCGGGGCTGGGTGATGGCATGGGAGTGTTTTATTTTTTTTGGCGTCAAGTTGGAAGAAATTGGACGGCACATGGACTTTCAATTGGATGAGGATTGAGTTTATTTCTCCTTTTAATTTTCAGCTAGATTAGATAAAGGTAGGATAAATGTTGATTTATTTTATTTATTTTTAATGGATGATAAGAAGATAATGGAGGCCTTATTTTATTTATTTTAGTTTAAATAGGTGATAAGAGATAATGTGATGATTTATTTTATTTTATTTGTTAAGGTGATAAAGAGTTAGAATAGGAGTTTAATTTGGGATTTGATAAGTGGGGATGTAGTAGTCGAACTCTTTATAAGGGGGAGTGATCATCTTTTGTTATTCTTTTTCTTCTTTAAATTCTTTGTACCGAAATTTAGTCTATCCTTTCTCTTTAGTGCCGTCTTCTTTTGTGTTAAGTCACATAGTTTCGGCCTTCACATTCTTTTGGTTAGTGACCGAAATTACAAAGAGCATTAAGGCCATTTGAGTTCATTCTTCTCCTATTTGCTAGCTTGGCCGAACCCATATCCCTCTCCCAAACTTCTTCTTTTAATTGGTGTTAGCCGAATATACCTTTCTCTTGTGACCAATTTTTCCATCAACATTTGAAGGGCTTAGCCGAATCATGTAAGTGCTTTTTCTTCTATTTGTATTTTACTTTTATTAATAGCCATAGCCAGAATCTCAAAGATGGCCTTATTCTTTTTCTTCTATCGCTTAAGTTTCAAAAGCCGTAGAAAGTCAACATCCCTTTTATCCTATCGACATTTAGAGCTAGTGGACGATTCGGTGTAGTGGTGGTAAGTGTTCTCTCCTTTGATAATCGGTTTTGAGTTTTCTTCATAAGCGTGCGAAATCAAGAGTTTAGGCTCTAATTTCCAAGGTTGGCGAATGGCCCTATAACTCTTATTAAATGTGTTAAGACCGATTGTAGGGAAAGGTACAGCCTAGCGCAAGAGATCTTTCGGGATTCTTATAGCCAACGTTTGTGGAAGTGATCTTTCGGGATTTAGTTAGTAAGGTAAGCAAGTATGGTATTCGGCCAAGGGTTATTTTTCTATGAATTTATGCTTAAGCCGATTTTGATGTGGTTTCACTTAGGGATTTCGACAGTTCAAGAGCAAGGAGTAGTTTTCGGGATTTGGTAAGCAAGGTAAGGAGGTATTGATATTCGGCCATAGGCCATTTTATGAGCTTAGGTGATGATCGATTTCTGACTTTGGTTCTTAGGAGCAAATCGACGGGAATAAGAAGAGTTTCGGGATTCTAGATCGTGTTAGATTCGAGTAGTTCGAGATTTCGCTAAATAGACAGGTATGTGATTAACCCACCGTTTTCCGGGTATATGATATGTATGTGAAATGTGTATGTGTTATGAATGTGCTAACTAGTGCAGTGGAAATTGTGATAAGGATACCCTCAAGGGGTATGTCGATAATCCGGTAAGTACCAAACCTGATGATATGTGATTATTAATATGAATATGTGATGATATGCTTGATGAACATGCTCATGCATCATTACATTGTATCATTATTTTATGTGGCATGTGCATGGGTGGGATATGATATGAAAGAAGGTACAGGTGTACTTCGAGTACGTGGTTTGATGTTAGCCTTGAGCTACATCGTGGATTGACGTTGACTGAGGTCACGTTGTGGATTAATTGCGATTAAGTTCGCGTGGCTTGATGAGTGGCTATGTGCCTCATCGTGGTTGATATCGGTTATGTGCCATATCGTGGTTGATGAGTGACTATGTGTCCCATCGTGGTTTTGGTGTTAGCTACGGCTACATCGTGGATTGGCGCGACCGAGGTCACGTTGTGGACTATTGTGCTTAATTGCACGTGGACGCGCGTGATTGCCTTTGGAGTGAAAAGGAGAGGTGATTTGATAATCCCCGGTGTGTGGTAAAGGTGGATAAGGGGGTGTATAGCGGATGGACCCTAGGTTTGGGTTGGGCTTCATAATTGCATGATTTCGTATGTGAACATATGTGGAAATGGCCAAGCCCAATATGATATGTGGATTAATGTGGAAATGGGCAAAGCCCAGTATATGAATGTGGATCGGTGTGGAAATGGGCTAAGCCGGTATGTGGAAATTATGTGGTTAACTACCCTATTAGATGAATGTGATATGAATATGGGCCAAGCCCGAATGTGATAACATGTGAATTTGATAATTGATATCGATATATGAGTTAATATGTGGTTAACATGTGGGTGGAATTCGGTGGACTAATTACACATCGAGTCGTATGACTCACCCAATTTTTATTAAACATCGCGGTGATCGTGATTTTTGGACCGGGTTGGAGTGGATACAAAGGTGGCCATGCCGAAGCGATTTCCATGCAGAAAGATATTTTAATTAATTAAGTAGTTATATTTTCAGTATTTTGATTAGGTATTTATTGTAATAAGGCCCATTAAAGTGATTGAACATTTTTATTATGTTTAAGCTAGACGACCATTAAATTATTATTGGGAAGTGCTTTTAATTTTGTCAACTTATATTTTAAAAGCTTATAATAAAGTTTTAATTTGGATATTTTTATCAAGCTTATATTATTTAGAATTTTTAATTGGACATGGTTTTCAAATGACAAAATTTTTAATGGTTTTCCCAAAAGTGAAATCAGTCTTCAAACGTTTTTCCGCAGTGGCATTTCAAATTCGGTCGTAACGAATGGGCCGGGTTTGGGGTGTTACATTACTGATGATGTCCCTTTACATCATGAGGAGCCACCTTCTGCGCCACCATCGCCTCACCGACCAGTTCATGCTGCTGCTTCATTGACTGACATCTCTGAGTGCCTTACTCGTTTCGAGCAGTACTGCACTCAACAATTTAATGACAACGCTCGACGATTCGATGGCATCGAGGCGACTCTACAACAAATTTGTCAGCACTTCCACATATCACCACCACCCCCACCTCACGATCCATCTGTGGATGAGGACCTTTGAGTCCATTTATTTTTTCTTTTTCTTTTATTTTAAGTTTTAAACTCTTTCTCTTTATCTTTCTTGTCTTTGAATTATATTAGTATATTTTGATTTCTTTTTATCTCTGGCTGCTTATTATCGAGTAATCATAACGAAGCCCATTAATAAAACTTCCTAAAACTTTACTGATGACTCCGCAGTTTCAAAAGGTTCAAGGTGCTACTAAGGAACAAACAAACTGCTGGAGTATTCTCCCCCACCTTCACCTCTGCCTAGTTCATCATACTTCTCTACAATTTCCACTTTCTAAGGATTTCATCCAAAATTCAGGAAGTTTCACTTCTCTCCCTCTCTTATGATTCTCTTATTATATTATCAATTATCTATTTTGGTACATTGAGGACAATGTACATCTTAAGTGTGGGGAGCTTAATTATATCGTTATCAGAAAATCCCTGAATTATGTCTTGTTCTTAAGTAATGTTCTCATATTACTATTAGAATGAAACTTCTATTGACTTATGATTTTCATTGATATGTTTTGGATTAAGCCATAGGTTATTGTGCAGTGATGGTTTAAACTTTAAGACATTAGAGAATCAAGCATGATAAGTCTATTTTCAGAATTAAAAATTTGTTAGGTTATTTCCCTAAATTTAAATATTATTTTGAAGTTTGAAATTTGCAAGGTTGACATCAAAAACCATAATTTTTGTGAGATTTTGAGCCTTTTAGAGCATATATTTTTCTTGCTCACTTTATTGATTATGAGTGTGTCAATATTGATTTGTTATTCTAGAACTTGTTTCGATTATGCATGTCGAGACCACATTTTTGATTTGATATACTGAGATGATGAAGGCACCTAGGTTTTAACCCACTTATCCCAAAAAGCCTACCTTCATAATTAACCCCTAGTGAACCCATTTGATCCTAATAAACCGTTTCTTGATACACCCTTAATATTAACCCAAAACTCATTCTTTTTGGTTCATTAAGAATTTTTCCTATTGTATTAACCTCTTTTTGTCGAGATTTGATTTGATCAGTTACCTGACTATGTTCTCTATTTCAGTCGTTATTGTTCTTATTCTTAAAAAAAAAGAGTTAGTTCTATGGTAGTTAAGCTTAAACGTTTAATTTCACATTTGAGAAGAAGCTCGGATTATTATTCAATATTAGTCCATTTTTCTAGTTAGGTAAATTGTCAAATCGATCTCGATTCTAACCCTCTAATTCAGCCTTTATCCACACCTTTAACCCAAGCCCCATTACAACCCTTTTTAAGACCTTTTGATTTGTGTATCATCTCATTTTATAGTGGTGGAGATTTGATTTTCATGCAAGCCTATGGGATTAACGTTTCATGTTTAACGCTTGAGTGCTTAATCTGAACCTTAAACACGTTGAGTGATTTGAGTGAATCTTTAGTGAGGATGTCAATTCTTGTCGATTTTGAATTAAAGGTGATTATTTAGGTAAGGGGAAACACCTATGTTTTTGTGCTATAAAAATTTGTGACTTGGATTGTTCGAATCTTTAGCACTCTTTTAGTTAAATTATCAATGTATGAATTACCTGTGAATTATGATGAGACATTATTGATGAGAACTATGAATTGAGGAAGTTAATTTTAATTGTGAGTTGAGGATTTTGCTTGAGGACAAGCAAAGGCTTAAGTGTGGGGATATTTGATAAACCATAATTTATACATATTTTAATACCATGCTTAACTTATTTTTGGATTAATTTTCATTAGATTTGATGAATTCGATGCTCCTAATCCTTTAATTTCATATTTTACACTCAGGAGAGCTTAGGGAGTCGAAAAGAACGAGAAACGAGCCAAAAAGGAACAAAATGGGCCTACTTTAGAATCAACACGGCCTAGACTACAGCACACGGGAAAGTAACACGGCCGTGTGTGACGAGCAGAATCAAACACGGCTTGGACTATCGTACACGAGTGTGTCACACGAGCGTGTTCCTGCCAAACCCAAGTTTAATTCTATTCGGAAAAGGCTACTTGTGGGCCAAGAAAGGTGCTCCAAAGCCTATATAAACACCCTAGCGGATGACCTAAGAGAAAACGCTGAGTAGGAAGGAGGAAATACTCGAAGACAGCCATCGGGAGCAGCTCGGAAGAAGGATCTCCATCAAGACTAAAGATCTCCTATCAATTTCTCTTGAATTTTTTGGGTTTTCTTATGTTTTGTAGTTTTCCTTATTTTAAGATGTTTCCCTCTATCAGTATGAACTAAATCCCTTAAATTCCTGAGGGGATGAAACATAAGATGGATCTTATTACTATTTGATTTATAAGATAAATACTTGTTCTTATTCTTAATTGTGAGTTCTTATTCTTATTTTAATAATTCAGGTTATTGATTCAAGTCGAATGTGCTTATTCAGAGGAGCAAAGGTCCCTGTTTAAGAGTAGATCAACACAATTAAGCGGAGTTGATTGCAACCCTAGAAATAGGGCGACATAAATCTACCGGATTAGAGTCAAATCTAATAAGGGAATCCATAGATCGAGTTAATGCGACGATAGGGGTTTTAATTAGAAAGAGATTTCAATTAATCAACCTAGAGTCAGTTGTTTTTAGTATTGAAAGAGATATTAACATAAATCAGGGATTTCTACGGATTAAGTCAAGTGAATAAATCGTATGAATCAAAAGTAATAAGTGAAGTCTAGGTGGATTCTTCCTTGGGTATTGCTTCCTTCATATAGTTGTCTAAAAGTATTTTCCCAATTCATTCTCTGTCGTGCTTTTAATTAATTTTAAAAGAAATCACTACAATTATTAGGCTAGATAATAGGAAGATAGTAATTACTAGTACTCTTGGTCCTTGTGAATACGATATTTCCGGTCTTACCATAACTATACTATTAAACGATAGGTGCGCTTGCCTTTATTGTGATCATAGTTAGTTAGAGACACATCAGGCTAAATGTTGATTGTGCTTGTTGTGTGATTTACTTGTTGAAGCTTCAAAATCATTCAGGACCTTCTATGAGTAAAGAGAAAGGCAATGAAAAGCTAGTTAGAGCTTTCAACGTCTAGGCGAAAACATGAATGGTGAGTGTTTGGAATCGCTACTTGTAGACACGATTCATAGTGTTAATTGGGAGCTTGGGAATAACTTAAACCCCTATCCGAAGTTCTGAGTGTAAGCTTTCTATTTCTTTTGCCTTATTTTGGCGAATTTATATGATTATGTGAATAATTGTGGATTGATTATTATGATACGATATTGTGATATGAGACATGTGTGATGACTATTGTGTTGTGGTTATCATGCCAAATGACAGTGATAATTATACCCTAATAATGCAAATATGCAACGAAAGTGAGCGGAATTTCGGTAAGTATATATGTGTTGAATTGTGGAATGTGATATTATTATGACAGGTAATATGTGAGAATACTTGTATGTGATATATGATGTACTGATTTTAATGCACACATATGTGGTCGGATATGTGATGGCTCAATGAGAATTATTGTGGCACTTAAACTGCAATTAAATGTGAATCCGATAAGCATGCATTGTGTACAAGTTTTGTTATAAATTGATGAATATGAACAGAGATGATGTGCATTAAATCAGTAATTAAAAATGTGTAATTGTGGATATTTTGGCCTTGTGATCTCTTGAAACCGTTAGATATAGTTGGCATGCCATAGGATTGTGAGTACTCACCTATATGTATTGCGTTTTTGGGCATTGAAGCCCTGGGACAGGTTGGAGAGATAAGGGAATGTGAGCTAAGCTCCATTCAATGAGACATGTTTGGTGTGTTGGAGAGTGTTATCTTTATGCTTCACTTTTTGGGATATGTTCGACTCTATGAGTCAATTAGTTTGCTGGAGATCCGTGTTTCCGATGTGTGGTGATAGAACCCACTTTCATGTTTCATAGCCTCAAGTGCCAAATTATCATTTAAAAGATGTGATCTTATATGATGAGATAATACGATATGAGATGGATCCATAAACATGTAAATAATATGCTAAATGAGTCGATTTAATTCTCATGAAAATGTTAGTATGTTCTCATAGTAAATTGCGTATGTAATCACAGTTTGGGTCGTTTTCATTTAACTTGTGAATGCATGTGAATATATAAGCTAGACTTGTGAGTTATTAGAGCATTTATACATTGTTTAGTCTTGATGAATTATTGTAAAATGAACTATGTGTATATAAGTTGAGTGTAGTTGTACGTGAGAGTATATGCTAGTTTTATGATTTAATGAATATATTATTGTGATTTGGTTAGAATATGGTTGTGAATGTGTTATAGCATGCTCTTGTTTAACTTTTGATGTTGTGTATACATTGTGGTTACTCTGACATTCACTGAGCTTGTTTAAACTCATCCACTCCTTTAAAACCATTGTAGATATTTAGCGTTAGCGGTGTGAATAGTGCGGGGATACCAAGGAAGTGATCCAAGTTAGGTTTTAGTATTTGCGTAGGTGGTATTAATATTATTCTTTGAACTACGGGGATAAGATAATGTGGTTAGAATTTGATCGATTATTATTGTGGTCCTCATGATATTTTATGGGTTTAGTTTTCTAGCACTTAAAATGGATGTTATAATTCTTTCATGGATATTGTTTTGGTTTGAATATTTGTTATGTTGAAATGCCATGAACTGTATGTATGGTAAATGGACGTTGAATAATGTGGTAGAATTGTTGCATGTACTTTGCCATAATGTTTTGATTACTTTCATGGCTTATTTGTTCTTAGGATTTATGGATATTGTTCTTGTTATATTGTTCGCTTACTCGGAAATGTTTTCGATGATTGAACCGTTATTGTGGTCGTTTTGGTGATTACTTGATAAGGTAAAAGTTGCATGTTGAGTAATATTATTTTGAATGGATTATATGCTTAAACTGCTGAATTGTTATGGTCTGGAGCAGAGGTATCGATATTTGGGTTTTAAAAATGACACCTCTATGATTTTTCAATGTGTAAGAAGTCAGTATTGTAATTTGGTATCGATACCTTACCACGAGTATCGATACTCGAGGTAAAATAATCGATACTTTAATAAAGGTACCGATAAATTCTGGGGTTTGATTTTTAGATGAGAAACAAATTGCTGTTTTGGTATCGATTTTCCAATCGATATCGATACCAAATAAGAGAAATATCGATACCTTTGTTTTAGTATCGATACCTGCGTAATTTGTGTTGGAATTTTGCTAAGTGGCTCTAGTGCATGTTTAATTGATATTTAAGTTTGTTTGAAGTATGTTTGGCATGTTTTAATGATGATTAATATATGCTTGACTTAAAAAATTTGTAAGAACGCTAATAAAGAAGATGATTGTCTATTAATGTAACATCTTATAATGTGTGTGATACGTGATAGTGGTGTGACATCCTGATATTTGGGCTCGGCGACCGGGCCTAGTATAGGGTGTTACAACATGGCTTTACTAGCAGTAATGGAATTCATAGCTCGATTAAAGAGTTAAGAATATCCTCTCATTGGCATTGTATGGATTGATAAATATGGAATGTGGCCACGGGTTTCTTATTCTCAAACGAGCAATTTATCATAGTCATTAGTTAACAGTGATCATATTAATCATTAAGAAGACACAATGGTGACAATAAGATAAAATAAGATTGTATTGAGTGCACGAATTTAACTCAAAGGAATCAAGGATATCATATGAAGGTAACACACATATGACGAGGTCATTGGATAAAGCAGTTGGATGAATTGTTTTCGTAAAGAGTATACAATAATGAGTTTTCAATTGTGTTACTTCTTGTGGGCTGACTCCATGATTAAGTAAATTGCGAATTATCGGAATGATACTTCTAGACATAATTGTAATTACTCGAGCCTAATTGTATATGTTTGATTAGTCCCTCCGCTAACTCAACAAAAGCTCAACCAGTCTGCGTTTGAATAAGAAGAAAATTCTACGAATTCAGAAATAATTTAATTGAGTTGATTTATTCGATGTGAAATTAAATTAGGTGGTCGTGTGAATTATTCAATTAGAGAATTTGATTAAAGAATTTTCTTGAAAATTTAATTTGGAAAATCTCAGTGATTTTTGGAAAAATTAATTTTGATCAAGTAAAATTAAATTATTCAAATTAATTAAAATACATATGATATTTTTGGAAATTAATTTTCAAGTCATACAATTAGCCCAATTGGACTCAAGATCGAAAATTGAACCCGAGAACCAAAACCCAAGACCGAAACGGAAAAATTGGTTGAACTAGACCCTGTGTATGAAACTGGGTTGACGGTCCAACCAGTGGCTAGATTGGACCGGTCGGGCCATCACTGGCCTGGACTGAACCAGCAGTAGCCGAACCGGCTAGGCCCATTCAGGCAAAGCGGCGACGGTTCGGGGTGCCGGGGGGAGTTGTGCAGGCAATGGCACTGCCGAGCACGACAACTACAATGATGGTATCCAATGGCTAACAGATGGTCAGTGGCGGTGGTTTTTCGGTGGTAGAGCGGTGGACAAATTAGACTCCTAGTAGGACTCTACTGGGTAACTTGATTTCAAATTAAGTTTTCCAAAGATAATATTGTTTTAATTAATTTAATATTAAATTAAATTTAATATTTATCTAGATATTATTATGATATATTAAATTAAATTAAATATTTGTCTAGATAATATTTTATTAATTTAATATTAATTTGATTAATTCTAATCCTAGTTGAACTCTCTCTGAACTCTCCATATATAAAGAGAGCTTGGGTCATTATTCTCATACACTTGAATTCAAGAAAAGTTGTAGAGAGAAAATTCTTTGATAAAATTCTTTTAGAAAATTTCTAGAGATGTTCTTGTTATTTACAACTTGACCCCAAAATTTTAGAGAAATTATGAAATTACCCACTGATAGTTTTGCGAAAATTTTTCTGATTCGAAGTGAGCCCATACTCAAGACACGTGAGCTTGAGGATAACGGAGAAGACTACTCGGTCGAAGCATTCATCCTAGACGAATCATAAAGATGCGATTTTGATTAAGTGTTTATTACTTTAGATAATATAACCAAGTTCTTGTTTTTGGAAAAAAAACTTAAAACTCTGGTTTTCTCTTAAAGCTATTTTTCGTTGCATTTTTCAAACTCAATTTTCCAACAATTGATATCAGAGTCAAGTTGTGTTTTATCTATAAGTATAAACTAGTAATCAAAATAGATTTCTCTTCTTCTTGAATGATTCGGTTACACAGAAAGTGGCGTTCTTTAGATCTTATGCATGTTTTGAGTTATATATGGGAATTGATGCAATAGTATATATTTGTTATATAATTGTTATTTTTTTCATGGTTGTGGTTGTTAGGAAATAAACCGTAGACTATCATCTCCACATAGGACTTTTTTAATTCATAGAATTCTTGTGAGTTGAAAACGAACATATAACTTAAATATAATTTTTCCAAAAGGAGTCCATGATGAGGAAAAGATGGTGCGATAGTGGTTGAAGACTCAAGGAATGCCTTGTGGTGAAAAACTATGTAATTTTGTTTTTCATTTATTTTCTAGAAATAGAACTATGGAAACCTTAGCTGACAATTTTATTTTAATTACCCATCTTTTTATATATATATGTTTTATAATTTTTTTTATAATATTTATATTATGTTATATTATAATTGTGATATATATGTATGAGATGATCCACAGTTGATCGATTAAAAATAAGAACTGTGGTAATGCAAAAATACATGTGTTGTATTGTTCCATTCACTTCTTAAGTTATTTGATTGTTGTGAGATGTGTGGTAATGAGAAGGTGCATGTATGTAAGATTGACTCTAACAAGAAAAGACTTGGTTTTTAAGCGGTTATATAAGACTTACCTCCCTTTCCTGGGACCCTACCTGGTGCACGGTTCACATTCACTTTTTCGGGTTTTCCTTTAAAAGAAAAATTGCAAAGAATCAAAATTGTTTGTTTTTATGACTGATTGATTCTTACGAATGAATGTGAATATTATAAAATTGTCATAGCATGCCATGAATATATTGGAAGCATATCATAAAGATTACGTAAGAATGCCACTAAGACTATTGTATGATCATTCTTGAAATTTGGGATAAAAAATCTTGCATTTAAAAAAAATATTAAGTGGGAGAAGGTCCCTGAACAAGACCTACGACCTCCATTGATGGTCCCTAAGTGATACCATGATAAAGTTTTGAGCCGGTTTCTACCATGGTCGTACCCTAAGGTAAATTTTATCATGTAGGTTCACCGGATGGATCTCCTTTTAAGAACAACTAGTCATGCATGACTTTCAGTGAGATTGTCACAAGATGACTCACAAATGAAAGCATGTTCATGATAGGTGTTGAGTTTGTAACACCCCTGTACTCGACCCGACTATTAAGTGTTGGATCTGCTGCCTTGAGTGTAGTATATTCATTTGTAAACTAGTAATTTTTTTGAACAGATTGGTTAATAAAACAAGTTCATTGATTATATTAATATACTCTGTATAATTGTCCTCACATGGTTTTTGCACGCAAAGCAAAATGGAAGCAAATGTTTCTCATTGGTTGTCTAAATGTTTAACTAATAATACTAAGCGGTATTACGTGGTAGAATCATAGTACAGAAAGACAACTTGTATTAGTAGACGAACTTAAATATGTCCTTAGTCTAACTGGAAATGAGCAAATCGATTAAAAGACTAATATCTCATTTATCAAGTCCAATTGTGGAGATGCCTTGTCTTGGGCATTGGAGCAGATGACTCCTAAAAGATAGAGACATAGATGTGACTAACTGGAGTGACTATTAATCAGACATAACCCAAATAGAATAGATCCTGAATCCGTTTATGGATTTATTCACTTGTGACATTCATAGTGTGACATACCTAAATCTTGAGTGGATGGCAGACTATGTATGCATGACTCCTACACTTTGGTTTAAGTAAAAGCCTTAGTTCAAATAGATAAGGAATCGAAAGCTGGTGCGTTGGGTGTACTACTTCTATAGTATGTAGCGTCACTCACAACAGTGGGATTCATAACCCAAAACATGGGTAAATGATATCTTCTCATTGGTATTACATGGTTAATGAAAAGTAATCGTGACTATGAGTAGTCCGTCTTTATGATGGATGATTTTATCACTATTTGATAGTGATTGACTTTTCATGAAGGAAGATGTAATGGTTACCATGAGATAAAATAGGATCATATTAGGAGAACAGATATTATCCCAAAGAGATCAAGGATATCCTATGAGGGTAACACACTTATGACAAGATCATTGGACGAGCACTGAGTAGTTACTTTCGTAATGGTATATCGTTAGGGAGAGCTCAGTCATGATACTATAGTGGAATGACTTCGTGACTAAATGAGTTTATAATTAATAGGCGAAAAGCCAGAACTTAATTATAAATCATTTGAGCCTCAACTACATATGTCAAATCAGTCCCTCCGCTAGCTCGTTGAAACCAGAAATGAATTGCGTGTTTGAATAGAAATGAATGGAATGAATAGAAAAAGAGAAATGGGAAACATTAAAAAATGATAATGGTTTTCTCCGAAATGGGGAAATGGAATCATTTGGAAATGAATGCAGGTTTCCAAAAATGAAAATGATCTATTTGCAATCCTATATGGATTACTTAAAAAATGATCGAAAGAATGAGTTTATGTTTTTGGACTATTTTGAAGCTCGAAAATGAAAATAAACCATTTGGTTATAGTGAACATGTTGAGTTGTGAAATATTGAACATATTTTCTCAAAATTTTACCAAGGATAAAATCATCAAAAATTTGCTGGGGGTAAAATAGGGATGAGAAAATTGTTTTATATATAAATATTAAATTTTATTTTTGGAAATAGAAAAATCGAGTCAGGTTGGATCACATTACAAAGTACTTGGTCAAAAAGGCCTAGGAAGTACTCGTAATTGGACCCGATGTGAGAGAGACCCAAAAACCCCTCATAGACATAAAGAGGGCACCAACCCTAGTAGGAATACTAGGGTGTGCCATCCACCCTAGTCCTATTCTAAGTAGAATATTGTTTTTCTATTTGAAATAAACTATTACAACTCAACAAGGGTTCTACATTCTTTTCCAATAAATAGATTGTTATTCTTTTCCAATACATGTATTGTATTATTCCATTCACTTCTTTAGGTTATTCGATTACTGTGAGAAGTGTGGTAATAAGAAGGTGCATGTCTAAGATTGGATCTGGCAAGGAATTTCTTGGTTTTTAATTGGTCAAATACGACTCACCTTCCTTCCCTGGGAACTTACCTGGTGCACAGTTTACATTCACTTCTTCGTTTTTCCCTTAAAAGAAAACCGTGGGAATCAAAATTGTTTGATTGACTCTTGTGAATAATTGAATATGAATATATAAAATTGTTATAGGATGTCATGCGTATATGAGATAAGCATACCATATAGTTTAGGAAAGAATGCCACATGTACTTGTCATGCATATATTGATCATACATGATTGAAACCAGAAATTATAAAAATCTTGCATGTTTTTTAAAATATTGAGTTGGAGAAGGTCCCTAAGCAAGAACTACGACCTCCATCAATTGTCTTTTGTGATGACATGGCAAGTGCACTACCCCACGGTAGGATTTCAATATGGATTTCATTGAATAGATTTCCTAAAAGTAAGAAGAATTCTCTTGTGATCAAATGATAATTGAACCTCTTGTGATCAAATGATAATTGAACTGACCCTTGTGGTAGGCATTATCATGCGATAGGCCAAGAAATTCTATCTTCAAAAGAGTACAACTAGTCAAAGCATGCTACTCAGTTAGATTTTCCCACGATGACTCATTTGTGGTTCATGATGCGATAGGTGTTGAGTTGATGGTTATACACTCAAGATCTTCTAGTTAAGTAACTCCCCATGGAGCTCTACTTAAGTTAAAATGATGGTCAAATGTTACACGATTATGAGTATGTGTGAATGCCTAAGGAATTAGGTTCATGTACTAATTGGATGGAAATCCATGTTTTTACTAGTTGATCATGATCACCCCTACATTGGCTTGATTCAATAGGTGTGGGAATTATTGTTGCAACGGCTTACAAATGTTTTCAAGGTTTAATGTAAGACGTATGCATCATCTTAATGCATATTGTAATGTTGCAAAACATTTTCAAACATTTGCTCAATACAAAGATATTAATATATGAATGTTTTTATTTTTAGTTCGAAAATGGCACTAACTCTCTTATTGAACATACTCACTGAAAACAAACTAAACAGAAACAACTATAAGGAATGGAAAATGAACTTGATAATTGTCCTAAGTTGTAAGAAACTTAAAACAGTTCTTGATACTAAGTGTCCTCCGGCCACTCAAGTTGAGGCTAGAAAACGCTGGGAAGAGTCTGATGAGATAGCTCGTTATTATATGCTGGAAAGCGTGACCAGCACCTTGTATAAGCAACTAGAGAGCTGTAAGACTGCTAAAGCGATTCTAGACAAGCTAGAAGACATGTTCAGAGGCCAAGTTGCCTTGGCTCGACAGTCTGCTATAACTAGCTTAATGAATGCCCAGCAAAAGCCCAAAACTCTAGTCAAAGACCATATGATCAGTCTTATGGGCTACTTCGCTGAGGTCGTGAACAATGAGACCAATATAGACCAAAACACCCAAGTAGAGATGGTGTTCAAAAGTTTATCCAAGGATTTTGCTAGTTTTTGGGCCGTATATAACATTGGCAACAAAAACCTAATGCTTACACAACTTATGAAGGATTTACAATCCTATGAGTTGATATTGAACGGCAGTCAGTCGGTCCGAATAGTAGAAGCGAATATAGTCGCCGCTTCTTCCTTAAAAGGGAAGGAAAAGTGCACTAAGTGTAACAGCCCGATTTAGGGCCTAGTTAGAATAGTGATTGCGAGACCACAAATTTGAAATAGAAATATATGTTTTATGGTGTTTATGAGGTCTATGACATGTTTGCATAGTTGTGTGAAAATTTCATGAAGAAATTTTATGATTTAGTGATCAGTTTATTTTTTAGGACTAAATTGCAAAAATTGAAAAATATGAGATTCTAGAAGTTTTAAGTATGAGATAGCATTAGAAAATTTATTAGATGTCCTTATTTAGTAATTAGACCATTATATCTCATGATGAACAAAAATAGACATGGAAGGGAAAAATCTCAAGGAAGTGCCTTAAGGGCATTTTAGTCATTTAGTTAATAAATTAATAAAAGGGGAAAAGAAGTCAAAATTGGTGTCCATCTTCATCCTCCATAGCCGAAAATTTCAAGGAGCCATAGCTAGGGTTTTGTTTCACTTTCAAGCTTGATTGTAAGTACCTCCTAGCCCCGTTTTTGATGTTCTTCGTATTTTTGAAATCCTCGTAACTCGATTTAGCTATTTCTACCACTATATTGAGCTAGGGTTTGTGTTTAAAATTTTACCCATGGAGGACATGCATGTATTTTGATGTCTAGTGGTAGAATATGAAAGTTTGAAGTGTGATAAACAACTTTTGCTAGATGATTTTTGGTGAAATTGATAAAAAGGACCTATTTGTAAAAGATGAAATAATATGTGTATAGAATGTAAAATAGTTAAAATATTGGGCTGCTATAAGAGAGGTTATGAATCGGCTAGGCTTGAGTATGAGAAAAATGAACACATTTCATCATACGAGCCTAGAGACTATTTTGTAAATATGTGAAAGTTTAGGGGCAAAATTAAAATTTTTGCCAAAGTATGATGCATGGGCTGGTTTAGTCAATGTGATAATTTAATAAGTGAAATCTATCATTATGGATCAAGAAACACGAAGTCCAGACCTAAACCAAGGAAAGAACAAGGTGGTGGACTAAATTGAACAACTATCTATATTTTGGTACCGAGGTAAGTTTGTGTGTAATAAAAAAACATTATGTTATTATGTATTTAAATGCTTGATATTACATGAAATGTATATTCTTTTTATGAAATTGGTTAATGAGGTCTAGATAATAAAAATGATGAAGTTTAATTATATTGAAGTCCCGGTTGAACCTTAGGAATAAAAAGGATACCCTTGTCACGACATTCGAGTAAGAAGGTCCCGTATAAGACCATATCTGGGATATGGCCTCGGAACCTAATCGAGATCCCGTATAAGACCATATCTGGGATATGGTATCGGCATCGAATAAAGATTCCGTGTAAGACCACGTCTGGACTTGGCTTCGGTATGAAATCGTGTAAGACCATGTCTGGGACATGGCATCGACATACGATCTCGTGTAAGACCATATCTGGGATATGGCGTCGACATCGATATGAGATCCCGTATAAGACCATATCTGGGATATGACATCGGCATCGACATGTGATCCCATGTAAGACCATATCTGGGATATGGCATTGGCATCTTATTATGTGTATGACAAGTCCCGAGTATCCTTTGATATTCCAAGTGGTTCAACGGGGTAAAGTATTCAAGTTTGTGTTAAAGATGGAAAAAGGGCTAAAGTTATGTGATAGAGTGATACAGGTACATATGCGAAGCTCACGAGAAATGAGCCCGGTGTGTGATATGTGGTTGGTAAGAGTGAGCATGAGTAAGCTATGTCAATGTGCTTGAAATTTTGTGTTAGTTCATATTGTAATGTGTGGATGTTATCACAAGATTTTAGGTTGCTATCTATTACATGCAAACTTACTAAGCTTTATGCTTACTCCCTCTCCTTTCCATTTTCTTGTAGTATCGCCAAGCTAGCTCGGGGATCGTAGGACGTCGGAGCTCGATTCACACTATCAAGCTATTCTTTTGGGTATAGTAAAGTTTGATTATTTTGGGTATGGCATGTATAGGAACTTGGTCATTTTGTTATATGTCATATTGATTAACCAATGAGTTAGTTATTAATGTTACTCATTTCATTTGTAAATGGTCATTGAAATTGGCCAATATTAGTTAAGTTATATCTATTCAATGATGATGAAATTCATGAAGTTCAAGCTTGTGCAATTGAATGAGTAATGTGTTAAGTATATGCATGATGAACGTAGTGTGAAGCTAGGTTGTGGATGTCTTAATTGTGGATATTAGAGGTGCATTATGGTTATGCTATGTGTTGCTAGAAATGGTATAAGTGTGGTTGCTTTTCAGGGTGGCAAATGGCTTGGAAAATAGCGTTGTATTTGTCCACACGGGTAGACACACGGGCGTGTGTCTAGGACATGTGTGACACACGGTCAGCCCCATGGGCATGTTGATAGGCCGTGTGTCCCCCTGCATCTGAATTTAGCAAAACAGAATGCCTAGTAGAAAGCACACAGGCAGAGACACGGCTGTGTGTCTCGGCCGTGTGAAGGACACGGCCTAAGGACATGGGCGTGTGCCCAAGCCGTGTGAAGTCTGCACATTAATTGCGAAAATTAAATTCGCCACACGGCCTAGAACACGGGCATGTGACACGGCCGTGTGACCCTAAATGTCTACTGATGTCATAAACATAATGTTAAGGTTTTCTCACATGGGCTAAGACACGGGCGTGTCATGGCTGTGTGAAGGACACGGGCGTGTGCCAAGCCGTGTGAAAACCCCTGTAGGTTCGAAATGAAAAATAAGATCCACACAGACTAGGGACATGGGCGTGTGTGACCACAGGGCCTGCCCATACGGGCGTGTTCCTTTTCACACGGGCGTGTGGCCCTGTTTTGAACAAAAAATTTCTAAGTGTTTTAAGCTTCTGGTTTAGTCCCGAATCACTCTATATATATGTTTCGGGTCTCGTAGGCCCGTAATAGGGACAATATGATTATGAATGAAAAGTTTTAAGTTGGAACAAAAATTTATGATCGATTTTATATGATTAGGTATGTCAAGTCCGGTAATAACTCGTACCCGTTTTCGGTGTCGAATACGGGTAAGGGGTGTTACACTAAGAAAGAAAAAACTAAGGTCTCTAACCCACTACAAGTGGAAAGGAAGAGAACTAGAAAGCCAAAAGACTTATCTAAGTCTAAATGCTTCTCCTGCAGCAAGAAAGGGCATTTCAAGGCAAACTGTAAAGAGTGCAAAGAATACCTAGTTACCAAAGGCAAAGGGGTAAAACTCTTGACGATATATGCTTGTTTAGTGGAAGACTCAATAGAGAACTAAGTTAATGATTCGGGAGCTAGTAATCAGGTCTGTGTTTCTCTGTAGCGGCTTGAGGAGATGAAAGATCTTAAAGATAAAAGCTTATCATTATGGACCGGGAATGGGACAAGTGTGGCAGTTGAAGTAGTGGGAGATGTACATCTTTATTTTGATAATTTTAGGAAGATTATTTTAAAAGACGTTTTCTATGTACCAAGTTTCAAAAGAAACTTAATTTTCGTTTCATGTTTATATAAATATGGCTTGACCGTGACTTTTAATAATGGAATTACAATATTTAAAAATCGCAATCTTATCTGTAACAGATGGTTATCAAATAATCTCCATTTTATCAAACCAAATATGTACACATTGCTTGAGACTAAAATATCGGATAAAAGACTTAAAACTTCTCACTCTAATGAGGCGCACCTTTGGCATTTGAGACTTGGTCATATTAACCGAGAAAGAATCACTAAACTTGTGAAAGATGACATCTTAAGTTTGCTTAAAGAAGTTGATCTTCCACAATGTGAATGTTTCTTGGAAGGTTTGATGACTAAGTGATCTTTTAATGCAAAAGGAACGAGGGCCAGAAAACCCTTAGAACTTGTGCACACTAATGTATGTGGCCCCATGAGTGTTAGTGCAAGAGGTGGTTACGAGTATTATGTAATCTTTATTGATGACTATTCTAGATATGAGAATGTATACCTGATGCATTGCAAAAGTGAAACCTTTGATAAATTCAAAGAGTTTCGTGTGGAAGTGGAGAAACAACTAGGTTTACCCGTAAAGGTACTTTGGTCTGATCGAGGTGGGGAATATTTATTTGATGATTTCTTAGGGTACCTCATAGAGAATAGGATTCTATCCTAGTTAACCACACCGGGCACTCCACAACAGCATGGCATGGCAGAGAGAAAAAATCAAACGTTGTTAGACATGGTATGTTTCATGTTAAGTTATTTGAAGCTGCCAATCTCTTTTTAGGGATACGTTGTACAAACGACTTGCTATATTCTGAATGATGTGCCAACTAAGGTAGCATCGAAAACCCCATACGAATTGTGGCATGGTAGGAAGCTGAATCTTAATCATTTTAGGATTTGGGGATGCCCGACCTACGTATTGGATAAAAATGTAAGAAAGTTGTAATCACAGACATAATTGTGCATGTTTGTATGATATCCAAAGGGAACAAATAATGGTTTGTTTTATAACTCGAAAGAGCAAACTATTAATCATGCTAATTTCCTTGAAGAAAGTTACATGAATGACTTCAAATCTCGGAGTAAAGAGATATTTGAGGAGCTTTCGGGAAATATACAAAACCCTATGAAAATGGTTCCAAAACCAACTCCTAATAGTAGACCTGCAAACAATCAGCAGCATAGGGAGCCTCGTCGTAGTGGGAGGGTCTCAAATAGGCCTGAGTTCTTCCAATCTAGCATAAGTGTTTTTAACATTGAGTCTACTGAACAGGAAGATGATGACCCACTCACATATGACGAAGCGATGCAGAGTGCTTATTCCAAGCTCTGAGAAATAGCTATGAAAGTTGAGATGGACTCTATGTATTACAACTCAGTGTAGGAACTTGTAAACTTACCAGAAGGGATAAAACCCATAGGGTGTAAGTGGATCTACAAGAGGAAAAGAAATGTGAATGGAAAATTGGAAACTTATAAGGCCACACTTGTAGTAACAAGTTATACTAAAAAAGAAGGCATTAATTACGAAGAAGCCTTCTCTCCGGTTGCTATGCTCAAGTCAATCCGTACATTACTATCCATTGTGGCGGCTCTCGATTACAAGATTTGGAAAATGGACGTTAAGACAACATTTTTTAATGACTATCTTAAAGAGAGCATCTAAATGATGCAACCCATCGGATATATAACTAAAGAAAACGAGCATAAAGTTTGGAAACTACTTAGATCCATATATGGACTTAAGTAAACGTCCCACTCATGGAATCAAAGATTCGATCAAGCGATCAAGATTTTTGGATTTGAGCAAAACGTAGATGAACCTTGTGTTTATAAACGTTTAAGGGATGGAAAGGTGGTCTTTCTCATTCATATGTCGATGATATTCTACTCATTGGGAATGATGTAGGGACATTATCATCGGTTAAACTGTGGTTAACCAACAGTTTAGTATGAAGGACTTGGGAGAAGCTAATTTTGTTTTAGGTATTCGAATCTTGAGGGATCAAAAGAACAAAGTGATAGCATCGTCTCAGGCTTCATACATAGACAAGATATTGGATCGTTATGCAATGACCGATTCAATGAAGGGAAATTAACCTTCCGTATCGGGATTTTATCTCTCTTTAAAGGACTGTTCTAAGACAACGGAAGAAAGAGAGAATATGGGAAAGGTTCCTTATGCTTCAGCAATAGGAAGTCTCATGTATGCTATGCTATGCACACGCCTAGATATCTATTTTGTAGTGGTGTTAGTAAGTCGATATCAGGCGAATCCAAGACCAAGGCACTAGCAAGCAGTTAAGCATATACTCAAGTATTTACGGAGAACGAGCGATTATATGCATGTGTATTCTAGAGGATACCTTACTCTTATCAGATATATTGATTTTGACTTCTAAACGTGTTGGGATTCAAAGAAATTGACATTGGGCTGTGTTTTTGTCCTAGGCGGCGGGTCCATTGTGTGGAGAAGTGTAAAGTAGACTTGTAATGCTAACTCCACTATGGAGTCTGAATATATGGCTGCTTCTGAGGCTACAAAAGAAGCAATATGACTTCGAAAGTTCTTCATGGATCTTAAAGTCGTTCCTAGTATGGAAAACCTATCACGTTGTATTTTGATAACAATGCGACAATAGCTAATACCAAGAAAACGAGAAACCACAAGAGGACGAAACATATCGATCGAAAGTATCATATCATAAGGGAGGCAGTTGCAGACGGAATTGTGGACGTAGTTAAGGTCACATCTAAGGGTAACCTTGCAGTCTTGTTCCCCAACACTTTACTAGCTAGGAGCTTTGAGAAACACGTGGAGAGCATAGGAATGCGGAATATGGCTCATATACTTCACTAGGGCAAGTGAGAGACTATTGAATCTGGTGCCCTAAGTGTAGTATATTCAATTGTAAACTTGTAATTTTTTTCAAACAGATTGGTTAATAAAACAAATTCATTGATTACATTAATATACTTTGTATAATTGTCCTCACATGGTTTTTCCATGCAAGGCAAAATAGAAATAAATGTTGCTCATTGGGTGTCTAAATGTTTAACTAATACTAAGCAGTATTACGTGGTCGGAGCACAGTACGAAAATATAACTTTTATTAGTAGACGAACCTAAACATGTCTTTAGTTTGATCGGAAATGAACAAACTGATTAAAAGACTAATATGTCGTCTATCAAGTCAAATTGGGGAGATGTCTTATCTTAGGCATCAGAGCAGATGACTCCCAAAAGATAGAGACATGAATGTGACTGACTGGATTGACAGTACATCGGTTAGAACCAAAGCAGAATAGCTCCTGAATCCGTGTATGGATTTATTCACGTGTGACTTTCATAGTGTGGCATACCTAAATTCTGAGTGGATGACGGGCTATGTATGCATGACTCGTACACTTTGATGTAAGTAAAAGCCTGAATTCAAATAGATAATGAACCAAAAGCTGGTGCATTGGGTGTATCTGCAGTATGTAGTGTCATTTTCAATAGTGGAATTCATAGCCAAAAACATGGGTAAATGATATCCTCTCATTGGAAATTACATGGTTAATGAAAAGTAATCGTGGCCATGGGTCGTCCTTCTTTGTGATGGATGACTTTATCACTATGTGATAGTGATTGTCATGAAGGAAGATGTAATGGTTACCATGAGATAAAATAGAATCATATTGGGAGAACGGATATTATCCAAAAGAGATCAATGATATTCTATGAGGGTAACACACTTATGACAAGGTCATTAGACGAACGCTGAGTAGTTGCTTTCGTAATGGTATATCGATGGGGATAGCTCAGTCACGATACTATAGTGGAATGACTTCATGAATAAATGATTTTATAATTAATAGGAAAAAAAACTGGAATTTAATTATAAATAATTTGAGCCTTAACTACATATGTCCAATCGGTCCCTCCGCTAGCTCGTTGAAACCAGAAATGAATTATGTGTTTGAATAGAAATGAACAGAATGAATAGGAAAAGAGAAATGGGAAACATTCAAGAATGATTATATTTTCTATGAAATGGAGAAATGGAATCATTTGAAAATGAATGCAATTTTCCAAAAATGGAAATGGAAATGGAAATGGAAATGGAAATGGAAATGATAATAGAAATGGAAATGGAAATGATCCATTTGCAATCCTATATAGACTACTTAAAAAAATGATCAGAAGAATGAGTTTATGTTTTTAGATTGTCTTGAAGACCAAAAATGAAAATAAACCATTTAGTCATAGTGAATATGTTGAGTTGTGAAATATTAAACATATTTTCTCCAAATTTTACCAGGGGTAAAATCGTCAAAATTTTTCTAAGGGTAAAATGGGGATGAGAAAATTGTTTTATATATAAATATTAAATTTTATTTTGGGAAATAGAAAATCTAAAATCGAGTTGGATCATATTACAGAGTACTGGATCAAGAAGGCCGAGGAAGTACTCGTAATTAGACCAGATGTGAGAGAGGCCCAAAAACTTCTCATGGACATGAAAGGGGCAGCAACCTTAGTAGGAATACTAGGGTGTGCCGTCCACCCTAGTCCTATTCTAAGTTGGATGTTGTTTTTCTATTTGAAATAAACCACTACAACTCAACAAGGGTTCTGTAACTCCCTAGGCAAACCCCACATCGGCAAAGCATGGGAGAGATCTGGGTTATATAAAGGGGTACCAATACTTAAGTGCTAAGAGGCCTTTCGGGGGTGTATGGGTGCTCCCAAAAACAAAGTCGTGAGGGCCGTGTGTGCCCAAAACAGATAATATCTTACCAGGTTGGGTGTTGGCTATGACATTTATCTAAATGTAATCCCCTAAACCCGACCTAGACATTATGGCCGAATCTCGAAGATCACATTGGCCATGATGATGGCGTAGAAAATCATTTAACTATTTTCTCTTGGAAATCGTCATTATTTAACATCGTCATTTTGATTTACTTAAGAAAAGCCAAGTAATGTCTATACCTTTATTTTGGAAAGAAAGTGTCAAAATCGATTATCTTTAGAAAAACACAAGTTTCGAATGTTTATAGAAAACATCATATTTCAAAGGAAATGTTGCAACAGAAAATAACTAATATTTCACTTGTCGATTTTAAATCATAAATTTTACATGTTCTGTAAAATCTCAATTAAATGAGCAGATAGTGTTGAGTTTTGAGAAACTAAAGTTTTTAAGTTTAAAATAACAATCATTGAGTTGAGTTTGTCTGTAACACCCCTAACCCGTAACCGTCGCCGGTCTAGGGTTAAGAAGCATTACCGATTAATCTGGAACATTTAAAATCATTTTACAACACAAAGTATATCATCGTCCAAACATATCAAAATATATGCATATGGTCCCTTAATGAGGTCTACGAGACCTTAAACACGTATTAGAAAGGGGTTGGGACTAAACTGAACACATACAAAATTTTTAGAAAATCAAACATTTTTTTTCCAAGCTACAGAGGTCACACGCCCGTGTGGGTAGGCCGTGTGCCTCACACGGCCTCGGACACGCCCATGTGTCCAAGCCGTGGCAAAACAGGGCATACATACTGACTTGTCCACACGGCCTGAGACACGCTCGTGTGCCTCACCCGTGGTTGACACTAACTTGCACCACACGGCCAGTCACATGCCCGTGTGTCTAGCCCGTGTGCGAGCCTGACTTGTTTCAATTTGCAAACTTGAAAGACACGGTCGAGCCACACGCCCGTGTGCTCAACCGTGTGGGCAATTATAGGCCATTTGCAAGGCCAATTTGCCATCCACACTTTGGAATCACCTACAATCATCAATTCATATACATTTATACCTCTAATGGCAACCAAAACATACTAATATATGCACCAATTAGTCATCAACCACACCATTTATTTCCATACTAAATTTCAACTCAAATAAGTCCATCTAAAATATCAATTTCACATCCCAAATCATATAGTCTATTCATCATTCATTCCTTACCAATTCTATCATGAAACATACCATTTCCATTTTGCTAATTTATGCCATAATGATTACTCACATAAAACATACACATACACATATAAGTCATTCTTTTCACATGTTCAAAACATATACCAAACCATCAAACTACCAAACCAAATCACATGGCAAAGCTTATACACTTCTAAACATGCCATAATTACTAGCCTATACATGCCATATACCAAATATATACAACTTCCAAAAGTACCAAAATAGATAGCCGATAGTGTGATTTAGTCGCTGACGATCCCCGAATCCGAGCTAGCTTTAAAGACACTATAAAACAGAGAAACACTTCACACAGTAAGCTTTTAAAGCTTAGTAAGTTCGTAATATAATACATTTAACTCAATAGTTCAATTACAATACACAATATAAATCATCACTTAGATTAATTCACAAGAATGCACAATCTCATCCATATCCAATACTCACATCACTATCCATTCATCTATTTTCAAATTCATCAACCACATAAGTTCCATACATACCTTTGCCAACACTTAGTTAATGACAAATTTTACTACTCAACGTTTGATACCACATTTCGATCAATCTTCATTATTCCTTCGATTCAATCGCACACTTAGTGCCTCTACATTAAATCAAATTTATCTCGGTATCGCACACACAGTGCCAATCAAAGTAGTTGATACTTTCCTTATTTCGCACACACAGTGCCGTTCTCTATTGTACCAATTCTATTTCCGCACACTTAGTGCCACATCTCTCAATACAAATTTAACATCACCAATTCATTAACCACATAATCTTTCATTAAATAGCGCATGAGTATAATTCAAACAATTCGTATTATAAACGAACTTACCTCGGATGTCGAAATACCGAGACTAGTCAATTAATCGAGCACTTTGTCTTTGCCTCGATCTCGATCCAAATCTCTCTTTTCTTGATCTATATAATATTAAACTCAACACATTCAATCACCAATTCATTCAATTTAATCCAAACACACATATTTAGGGCATTTTACAAAATAGCCCTCACATTTTCACATTTCGACACTTTAGTCCTTATTTCATAAAATCATCAAATTCACATGATTTCACCTCACACATGCCTAGCCGAATTTTCCTTATGTTCATACAAGCCCACATATTTCATTTATTTCACATTTTAGTCCTCCAATTTCTCATTTTCACAATTTAGCCCAAATTACTCAATTTCATCAAAAATCCAAATACAAACTATGTTAACCCAACATTAAGCTTTCATATTCCACCAACTAACAACACAAAGCTCACATATTCATCAATGGCACTTCTCAAAATCTTTATCAAATTCTAAAATTAAAGCATGGGCTTGAGAGAACACGAAGCAACGATCACAAAAACGTAGAAATTATAAAAAATCGAGCTCAAAACATACCTTGATTTAGCCAAAGTCTTAGCCGAAACCTTGCAAGCTTATTTTCATTCTTTTTCTTTCAATTTCAATGGAAGAAAGATGATAATGGCTTTATTTTTTTCTTATTTGTTTTATTTAATACATATTATTCCATCATTTACTAAAATACCCTTTGTTAAAACATTATTATTTCATTCATTTAATGGCTATATATGTCAACTTCCACTATCAAAGGTCTAATTACCACATAAGGACTCCTCATTTAAAAAGCCATGCCAAATAAGCACTTAAACAATCAGTACACAGCTTTTGCATTTTATGCGATTAAGTCCTTTTTCTCAATTCGACACACAAACGATAAAATTTCCACACAGAATTTTCACACATGCTCAATCACATATTGTAAACACCAAAAATAATATTAAAATATTTTTTTGACCTCGGATTTGTGGTCTCAAAACCACTATTCTGACTAGGGTCTAAACCAGGCTGTTACATTGTCGTTCATATGAAAAATCTAGTTTTTTTTCTGCCATATCTATAAACCGTCTTAGGATTTAGTTTTAAAAACCAAATAATGCAAAATGTCAAAAAATCCAAAATAGTGTCCCCATAGCCCACAGAAAATAAACAGACAGTCCCAAAATACCGAAACATATAGTTTATCAATTTATTCAAATAGATATCAGAGAGCACCTCCGTAAGCTGAGCCCATGTCCAAACCTCGATTATTATCTGAAAAATCAGAACTAAAAGGGGTGAGTTTTCAAAGCCTAGTGTGGGTTAATTTGCGTAAAAATAAAAATTAAAACAGTATCTCAAAAATATAACAGATTATATATACATAAATATACAATCACAGAATTACATGTATCCGTATGCATAGTGATGATGCCAATGCAATGCTTTTTTAGAAACAGTGCAAATTTTCATAAAACATTTCCTACCCATCTCCGCTACACACCATAATGAGTTCCCAGAACTTGTCCATCCAATAACACACCACTAATGGGGCCAAGCCTCCAGATATAGAATATTGTTTTCAAACCACCAGATAATGCAGATATACTGCCAGATAATGTGGTTAAACCACCAGAATGTGCAGATTATTAAACTACCAGAATCTTCCTTCGTACAACCACATCCCAAACCCATGCATGTGATATGACATACAAAACATAATTTCAGTAGGCATGCTTTACATGCAATTTAGAATCAGTATAGTGGCATACTTAACATGTGTATTAGGATCAGTATAATGACATGCTTAACTTGCGAATCAGAATCAGTAATAATGGCATGTTTAACATGCGAATCAAAATATCAACAGAAACAGTGGCATGATTATTCTTCATGCATATACAATAATGCCATAAGTCACAATAAAAGAGTGTCAAAATCATATAGCATCACATTTAACATATAATCAAACAAACACATACTTATTATCACAGACCCGAAAGTTCAGAATCATTTACTTGGAATCATCCTTTTTAACGGGTTTTTAATCCATTTGAATACAATATGTATTCACCCATTTTCGTGTTACATAATTTCTTAAATAAATATTTAATATCATCTTATTTATTTAATTAAAAAAATTCACACAATTTAAGATAAACAAATCCCCACACTTAATTTCGCAAATTCCGAAGATAACGACTCTGTTTCCAACTCTCAGGGAATATATTGATCAATGAATTCTTAGTTTTAACCAAATTTCGCATCGTATCAGAATAATGTTATTTTAATGAATATTTCTAATTTTAGTGATTAAGTAAAATACTTACTTAATCGGTTGCCCAAACACGCTTCTGAAATATGGAGTACAGATCCGGGATTTACGAATATCACTTCACGAATGCATTATAAACCGCAATGTTAGAATCTTCCTAATCGAGTATAAAAGTAAAGAGTCAATTGTGATAAGAGGATCTTCAATACTGACACAATATCGAAAGGATAGGGGCTTTACAATTTCCCACAACAAACCGATTAAGGAGGAGGATTTGCAACTAATCAGAATATAAAAAAAGTTATTAAAAAGATGGATTAGACATAGGATGTTAATAAATCCCTTTTAAGATAGAAATAATAAAATTGAATGAATAGAAAATCAATTACAAGTAGAGGAGGAGAAAATAATTAGAAACAGAGAAAATCAGTGGTGGACGATAGTGATGAGTGGAGGTTCGACGGTGGTGGTGAGGTGGTGGTTTGATTGGCTTCTAGTGGTGGAGAGGTGGAGGAGAAAGGAAGAAAAGGGTGATTTAGGTGGTAAACATGAAAGAAAATGAGAGAAAATGGGAATAGCAAGGAGGATGACGAAAAAGAGGGAGGAAGAGAGCAAATGGAAATAGAAAATAAAAATGAAACAAGTGTGTAACACCCCTAACCCGTATCCGTTATCGGATTAGGGTTACGGAGTATTACAGATCAACCAAAAATCATACAATATCATAACATTTAAATAAACTAAACATATTAAAAACCATTCATTCATAATCATTTTGTCCCTAAATCGAGCCTTTGAGGACCTAAAAATAGCTTAGAAGCAATTCGAGACTAATTTGAAACAAAACAGGAAGTTTAAGAAAAAGGTACAAAAATTGGAAAATAGGGGTCACACGGCCGTGTGAATTAGACTGAAAAAATAGTACGCCACATTTGGTGGATACAACTCTCTCTTTTTTGAACTATCCGCTGGTGGATGCTTCCACAAACAGACTTAACCCCATGGCGAACACTATCCACTATTCGAGACCTGTATATAATAATCACACAACACAATTGATCTATGCATATTCCACCTTGGTGGACTACCCCTATATGATTGTTTATCATACTATTTACATTTTCATGCAACGTTGACACTTATTTTACATAATATGCACGCTTTTATCTGCATACTCCCTTCATTATGCTAGCTTCTGGTCTTAGTTCTGAAGAACCATTTTTCTTGTATCTTCATACCATTCATCAGAGCTATTATTCCAGTCAAAACCTCCATTCATCCATCATTCCTCCTTGTATTTGAACACATAGGTGTTCCCCCACAATGCCAGGTATTTGTCAGTCACGGTTTGCACCAGAGTTCCATATCGGAGGCAAAACATAATTTCTTTTGTCTTCTTTTCATCATTATACGTAACAACCTTCTGATACCCTCCTTACACCATTTTGGGTACAGAGCTTGTGCACTAAGGAAGGAGTATTTATTCCCATGCACATGTATGACTTCTGTTTTTGATTTACTGACTGTAACCGTACATGCATCGACTCCTTAACACATCTCCTTTGACACAAGTACCGGGACCAAAGTTTAAAGCCACTTACATGGCTGTAAAAAAAAAAGGATTAAACGAAACAATGTAGATAACAGACTCAAGGTATAAAAAAACTCACTAGAAATATTCACTTAGAGCTTTTCCTATCCAACGGGTTCTTTCCCTTTAGCACTGGGATCTTTTCCCATTTCTTTGATAGGAGATAGCTTAAGATAAAAGTTCCTATAAGCTTGAAAAACAACACCTTAGTTAACAACGAAGAATACTTCTAGTTTTTCTTCGATGATAACGAAGGTAAGAAGAGAAGATGAAATAGAAATATTCTCTTCATTACCAGATTTTCCTATTTATAGCTATCTCTAACCCAAATCCTACTCAGGGTTTAACTTTAATCAGTAATCATTCTCACACATTTCCACTAATTAATCACATCTTACGAGGCTTCCCAGGTGTCATGTATATTGACACATTACCTCCACTAGGATGCTAGATGAATTAAACGTGTCTCACTAACCACTACACTTACATATGCAACATAACAAAAAGACAGGTGGCAGACTTATTAGCAGAAGAGTCCGCCTAATAAGGATCTTACCACAACGAGGAATTCGCCAATCTACGAAGTAAGATTTCGCAGGCTTAACAAAGTTCAAAAAATACTTCGCCATGAAGTTACCAACCTTAACATGTCAAAGAGTACCAACTTGCCAAATAAGGGTATGAGAACTCCCCACCCTTATAAAAATTTTCCTTGAAATTTTGTACCTACGAAGAGATGAGGATATTATTCTTTCATTGTGCTTTCTCTTTAGTATGTAGGATATTCAACTTTATGGTTCCGCCATAACACTTTTACCAAGGGAATTTTCTTATGCTCGAGTGTATTGATTTCTTCATCTAGGATACAGACATGCTCTTCTTCATAAGACAAGTTAGGCTCCACCTCTAACGTCTCTAATTGTACCACATGGTCAAGATTTGAGTGATACCTTTGCAGCATCGACACATGAAACACATCGTGAATCTGAGATAGTTCTATGCCACTGCCCTATGTGCTCCGAAATCTCATAAGGTCTAATGTATCTTGGGCTAAGTTTTCCCTTTAAACCAAAATGAATAATCTTCTTCCAAGGTGAAACCTTATGAAACACATTATTGCCAACTTCATAGGATACATTTTTCCTTTTTTTATTCGTATATGCTTTCTGGCGATCTTAAGCAATCCTTAAATGGTTCTTGATGACCAACACCTTCTCTTCTGCTTCACGGACTAAGTTTGAACCAACCAGCTTCTTCTCACTTAGCTCTAACTAGCAAACTGGTGATCGACATTTACTCCCATAAAGTGCCTCAAAAGGTGACATGCCTAAACTGGCGTGATATTTTTTGTTGTATGCAAACTCAACCAAAGGCAAGTACTTCTCCCAATTCATCTTGAAGTCGACCACACAACTTCTGAGCATATCCTTCAATACTTAGATTAGCCTTTTTGATTGTCCATCAATTTGAGGAGTGAAGGCAGTGTTTAATCGAAGCATGGTTCCAAGAGAAGTTTGCAGCTGCTTCCAGAACCATACTATAAATCTGGGATCACGATCGGATACAATTGATGAGGGAATTTCGTGTAGGCGAACTATTTCTGAAACATACAGCTCCACTAGCTTTTCCAATGAGTAGTTCGTACGCGCTGCTACAAAGTGTGCTGACTTTATTAACCTATCAACGATCATCCATACATAATTCTTCTTTGATGTACTAAAGGGAAACCCAAAAATGAAGTCCATCGTGATCCTATCCCACTTCCGTTCTGGAATTTATAGCAAACACAATTTATAGTTTAAACACTTCATCACAAATTCTGATATTTTCCTTTTCATCCCTGACCACTAAAATAGGTTCTTCAAATCTCGATACATATTCACACTCCCTAGGTGAAGTGAAAAAGGTCCTTGGTGTGTTTCCTTTATGATCTCCTGCCTAAATTTTTCTTCGTCGGGAACATACAGCCTTCCTATAAAGCGTACTTCTTCTTCGTTTCCTAGGCTGAAATTTCTTACATCGCCAGACTTCATACGTCCCTTAATCTCCTCACACCACGCATCCTTAGCTTGGGACTCCAGTACTTGAGAAAGGAAAACAAGTCGCGCCCTTACCTCGATGAGAAGTGACCCATCATCTGCCACACATACTCTTGCTCTCATAGAAGTCAGAGTTGAAACTGTTTTCCTACTTAATGCATCAAACACCATATTTGGTTTTCCCAGGTGGTACTCAATGGTTAAGTCATAATCCTTTAACAACTCTATCTACCATCGTTGTCATAGGTTCAACTCCTTTTAAGTGAGTAGATACTTCAAACTTTTATGGTCTGAAAATACATAGACTTTAGTTGAGGCGTTTGGGCTAGGCTTAGCTACATTCCTCCTCGAAGCTCCTTACACTGACCTAGACTTTTCCATTATTCCAGTCTTCACTTTAGGCTAAGACTCTTTGGCTACCTAAACAAATTGTTCAATTTTCCACCTCCTCTCACGGGGCAATCCCTCTTATAGTGGCTTTGGGCTCTACAGTTATAACAACCCCCGATAACTTTTCAACAAGTTTTTGTATGGTTCTTCCCGTAACTATTACAAACGAGAATCTTCATCTCTTGGATCTTCCAATGCTATCTATGGAAGTGGCTTGGCGCCCACTTCCCTCTCGGTGGAAACCCATAGTCTAGACTCCCTCGCTGGAGCATCATAATAACACTTTATGTCTCTAGGCCTTTTGAACCCAACATTAGTAACCGCGTCAAAAGCTTCGCGCTTGCTCATTTTTCTATCCCTAACCTTATTCCTCTCTTGAATGGCTGACTTCATTCTTTGAGCCTTCGTTGATAAGTAGCAAAATCCCTGATCTCTAGGGCAGACAACAACACCCTAAGTTCCTCATTCAATCCTCCTTCAAATTTAATACACAAGCCTTCTTCATTCGAAATCAAATCCTTGGCGTATTTGCTCAGCCTAAGGACCTCCCACTTATATTCAAATATTGTCATCTTTCACTGCTTAAGTTTCAAAAATTCTTTTTTCATCTTTCAACAAAAAGCCTGTTGATAAACTTCTCCCTAAACTTCTTTAGGAAGAACTCCAAATTCAATAGTTTTCTTGGGACCATGCTGGTCACCGTGGTCCACCATTGGTACGCTTTATCTTTTAGCAGGGAGATAACGCTCCTTAAAATCTCAGCTGGGGAGCATTGCAGCTCATCTGTTACCCAACAAACTCAAGAAAGCCAGTTTTCTGCCACAACAGGATCGTCTTCCTTACTTCCTTTGAAATCTTTTGCACCACACTTACGAACAATCTCTAGAGGGTCCCCTCATGACACTATTTCAACTGGGACTGGAGGTGTAGAATTTACTTAAAGTGCAACCTCTATCATTTTTACGGTCTCTTCAGGCCTTACGGATTCATCATGGTGTCGATGGGATGTGGTTGGTACAGCTCCCACATGCCTATTGAAACACTGTCCCATGACATGGCTCCATTAAAGCCTTTTTAGCTTCGATTCCCAACTCTTATCTACTCGTAGAAGGCACAAGGCTACTAACATTTCTGGAATTAATTGACATTTCCTTTCTTTTCTTCGCTACAAGACACAAAATTTATTAGCAACATTATAAAGGACCAAGCCAGATTCATGTAATATGCATTGCGGGGTTTCTAGCTAACGATGGTTTTCAACAATTGGCTAAACTGAAACTCTAATACCAATAAAACTATAACACACTATACCTGACCTGGTCTTCGGATCCGGGTATGGAGCGTCACAATTTAAACCATTGAACTTACTATACCATTTGAAAACCAACTTCCTAATTTGGCGAGTACTAGCTTGCTAGAGAGGAGTCTCGATGTTTGGAAAACGTATAGTAGGTTGAAAGAAAATTAAGAATAGTAGCACGCCACTTAAAAATGGGATACGAGTAAACAAATTTTGATGGAAGCTTCATAAATTTTCACAAGTTCGAATAAAATTTCCAATCGAGTTATCACTTGAGCAGTAATTTATAAATTCAATTTAGTCTGATATTATATAAAACCAAGTTTGACATAAAGCCCGACAATGCTATAAATAAACATTCAAAATTACAAAATATCATTTTTAAATATAGACTGATAGTTTCAACTGGTGGCAACTAATAAATGTCCTAACACCCCAACAATTACATGTTACACCAAGATAAGAGAAGGCTCACAATAGGCCACTAATCTAGCTGATTCCCTGCTATGACAATGTGTAACACCCCTAACCCGTATCCGTCGCCAGAAAAGGGTTACGGAGCATTACCGGAGCTTACAATTCAAACAGAAATAAAAATTCAAACATTTCATAACATATCAATAAGCATATTAAAACCAAGTCAAATCAAACATATTGTCCCTTATACGAGCCTTCGAGGCCCTAAATACGCATTAGAAACAAGTCGAGACTAAATTGGAAACTTAAGAAATTTTTCATAAAATAGTAAAAAAATTCAACATTGCAGGGGTCACACGGCCGTGTGGCCAGGCCGTGTGACTCACACGGTCAAGAGGCACGCCGGTGTTTCAGGCCGTGTGGGCATTCGAAATAGGGACATGCGACCGTGTCCGTGCCAGTGTAACTCATTGACTTGGGTCACACGGCCAAGTCACACGCCGGTGTGCCAGGCCGTGTGCTAGGCCATGTAACAGCCTGACTTGCAACCCTTTGAAAGCTACAGGACACGGCCGTGTGTCACACACGGCTGAGACACATGCCCGTGTCTCTGCCCGTGTGGACGAAAATAGACCATTTTACAAGCCATTTTTCTCACCCAATTTGTCATATACCTATAACCAAATTTGCATATATAACCAAGCCATAATAAGGCATCCAAATCAAGCATAAACAATATATATACATATGGTATAACTTCATACAACCAATATCCCCTTAGGCACCTCAATGACAATATCAAAACATATACAAATGTGAACATACATTGATTAATTGTTCAACAAAGGCTTGACCAAGTCTATACCATATTATGTCACTTGTTTTAACTTTCAAAAACATACCAAAAAGGTACCAACTATATCATACAAGAATTAGCTCCAAATAGTCACATAATTTATATATGTCTAGTGCACCAAAACACCATATTCACCTACATCATAGTGACACTTATCATTTGCATATTTGAACTATAATACTATCATTCATAATAAATCTATTCACATACATGTCAAACTAGACCATTATCTTATCAAAATACCAAAACTCAATCAAGTCAAATGGCCATATTCACAACAAAACATATAAGCCAACATTAGCCAAAATACCTATACATGCCATTATAACCAAAATTTAACAACCGAAAATACCAAAAGAGCTGGTGGATAGTTTGATATAGCTCCGACAAGCTTTCAACCCAAATGAGCTTCCGATTCACTATAAAAAATAGAAAATAACACAGAGTAAGCATTTAAGCTTAGTAAGTTTGTATAACATAGAATATAACTTACCATTTAGTCACATATTAGGTAAGTAAACAAAGCATATTCCAACACAATTTGGCCAAATGCCTAAGCACATATTCACCAACCATGTTAGCCATGTAAATACATATATATATATATATAAGTCAATAATCATAGATGAACACAACAATTTATCAAATTCTATATACATGTATCATCCATTTCATATATCTATATATCATGTAACATCATTTCTATGTATTTCATGTGTATACCTGTAATAGTTCATATCGAACTCATATTGTTTCGTAATAGAACATTGCCCGTTGAACCGTTTAGAATACCGTTGGATACCCGGGATAGCTCACACATAGTGTCCTAGCTCATATAACTGTAACCCATTAATTCATGTACATGTATGCTCATACGAGTTGTGAATCGGTATGCTCATTTGAGCTGAAGATCGATATGCTCTTATGAGCTATAAATCGGTATGCTCTCACGAGCTATAAATTAGTATGCTCTTACGAGCTATAAATTGGTATGCTCTCACGAGCCATAAATCGGTAACCCTAATGACATGTCATTTGTATCCTACGGATTCCTATGGTTCAAACGGGGCTCGGTAATCATCGTACGTCATTAGATATGCAATCGGTAATTTTGTAGGATAATTCATAACATTATATATTTTAATTAAAAACATATGAGCACGATTTAATTACACGAACTTACCTCGGCAAGTACACGTAGATACGGAGGCGATTAATCCGAAACTTTCTCTTTGCCCTGATCTAACTCCATACGAGGTCTAACTGGATCTATACGGATAAATTGAACTCAATTCAACATATAATTCATTCAATTTAATCTAAAACATATTTTTGAAAAAATTACCATTTTACCCCTATACTTTTAATTTCTTTGCAATTTAATCCCTAGGCTCGGAAAATGAAATTCATATAATTTTACCCCTATCCAAGCCTAGACAAATATCCTAAAAGCTTATAGCAGCCCACACATTTCATTAATTCACAAATTACACCATGAATATTTCACATTTTTTCAATTTAATCCTTATTTGACAATTTCATCAAAAATCACTTAACTAAAGTTGTTTATCTAACAACAACTAATCATTTTCTTCCAAAAATCATCAAAATTCATACACATTCATTAATGGTAAAACCCTAATACTTTAACAGTTTCACAAATTTGTCCTTGAGCTAGCTAGATTAAGCTACAACGACTCCAAAAACATAGAAATCATTAAAAATGGGACGAAAAATACTCACATGCAAGGGAATGAATGTTGGCCGAATGTTGAAGCTTTGTTAATGGCTTCCTTAGGTGAAATTTTGGCAATGAAGAAAGAAAGAAAGATGATATCTTTCTTTTACTTATTATATTATAAGTCGTTTTATTAAATTACAAAATTAACCTTAGTAATTAACTTTTAAAACCATTAAAAAGATGACCATTTTTTTCCACTATTAATATTAATGGCCTAATTACCATATAAGGACTTCCTCTTTAAAGTTCTATAGCTATTTAATACCTTTAGCTATTAGAATTCAACTTTTGCATTTTACGCGATTTAGTCATTTTTATCAAATTGAGCATGTAAACGGTAAAATTTCTTAACGAAATTTTTATACAGTACTACTATCATGCTGTAGGCAATAAAATAATCATAAAATAATTTTTTTGACATCAGATTTGTGGTCCCGAAACCACTGTTTTGATTTAACTGAAAACGGGTTGTTACACAATGTCTAACCTACGAGTCTGAAAATAAGAAGACAGAAACTAGGTAAGTTCATAAGAACTTAGTGAGTTTTAGGAAAGTATATTCCCATAATAGGGACCAACAGACATTGAGAGATTAAGACTTAGAGTGACAAAATAGTACGCTACATCTGGCAGATACAACTCTCTCTGTTCCGAAGTATTTGTTGGCAGATACTTCCAAAAATAGACTCAGCCCTATGGCGGACACTATTTGTTATTTGAGACCTACGTATAACGATCACAAAATGCAACTGCTTTACGCGTATGCCATCTTGACGAACTACCCCTATATGATTGTTTATCATATTGTTTACATATTCATGCAACGTTGACACTTGTTTTACACAATATGCACCCTTTTATTCACATACTCCCTTCTTTGAGTTGGCTTCTGATCCTAGTTTCGAAGAACCATTTTTCCTGTATCTTCATACCTCTCATCAAAGATATTATTCCAATCATAACCTTCATTCCTCTATCATTTATCCTTGTATTTCAAACACATAGGTATTCCCCCACAAGGCCAGGTATTCAACAGTCACGGTTTGCACTAGAGTGCCATACCGGAGGCAAAACATAATTTCTTGTGTCTTTTTTTCATCATCATATGTAACGTCCCCTCGATACCTCCTTACACCATTTTGAATATGGAGCTTGTGCACCAAGGAAAGAGTATTTATACCCATGCACATGTATGACTTCTATTTTTGATTTACTAACTATAACCGTACATGCATCTACTCCTTAACACATCTTCTTTGACATAAGTACCAAGACCAAAGGTTAAAGCCAATTACCTGGCTATACAGTAAGGAGGATTAAACGAAACAATGTAGATAACAGACTCAAGGTAGAAAGGAACTCACTAAAAATCTTCATTTAGAGCTTTTCTTATTCAACGGGTTCTTTCCCTTTAGCACTGGGACCTTCTCCTGTAACATCCTGGATTTAAGGGCTTGGCATTATTTGTGTTGCTGTGTGTTGGCATGTTTTATTTATTCTTTTTATGTGTTTGGAGGATCCCGGAAAGGCTCGGGGTTAAGCTTGAGCCTTGGTGAAAATTCTATTTTAGGCACTTTAGGGGGAAAGCTAGCAGAGGCAGGTCTTAAGAATGAATATTTGGGTTTGATGACACAAGAAGAGAGGTGGTAAGGTGGCAAGGAGGCGCCACTTAAGAGTGCATGGAAGTGGCGTCAGTAGCAGCAGGGAGAAGGTTCAAATCCCACAAGCCTCACTGTGGAGTTTTATTTTTGCGCCTAGGGAGCTAGAGTGGTGGTTCGACTAGGGCTCTTCAAGGATGGGTGTTGAAAGAGTCAAACCGTTTGAATGAATGGCCATGAGGGATTTGGGGAGTTTGAATTGGTCAAACTATTCAAATAGGTGATGGGGAGCTTTCGGTGGAGGAAATCAAGGAGAGGGTTGGTGTTTGAGTGTTGGCCAAAAGTTGGAGTTTGGGGGGGAGGAGAGTGACGGCTATGTGATGTTGTGGTTAGGGGATTTTCAGCATGGAGTGTGGGTTTACTAACCGAGAGCTCCTAGTGAAGGTGTGCGAATTTGTGAGCCTTTGTTTCATTTTGGGATGTCTAGCATTGTGTGCCGAAATTGCCTAAGATCACCTAAGGGTTTCTCTCCTTTTTCTTTTGGTGACTTTCAACTCTTTTCTCATCTTTTTCTCTGAACTGCAAACCTCTCATTCGTGCACCTTGTTCTTGAAAGCTATCAAACCACCTTTGGCCGACTATTTCCTTACCATACCCCCCTCCATATTATTTTTTGCCATCTTCTTTGCTCTTCTCTTAAGCACCATAACCGAATCCAAATCAACCCTCATCCCCTCTCTTGTCAAGCCGAAATTCCTTTTTTTCTCTACTTTTTCTCCAAAGCTGAAACACATTCTTGCTCCATTTCTTTTCTTCTTGTTCTTCATAGTCGAATCTCCCTAGTTCATCTTCTCTTGTTTCTTCTTCAGAACCAAATCGGCACCCTTCCATCGATTCTTGATAGAAGCCGAACATAGACTCTCCATTCGGCATATTCTTGTGGTGTTAAGAAGCTCTTCTCTCTTTTCATCTCATTCTTTTTCTTAATCCTCGTTGCAATGGTTAACCGAAGGTTCTGACTCACTTCCTGGGCACTGACCGATTGTAGAAGGGTGTGTTCTGTCATCTCTTTTTTGTGTGGCCTATTTTCAAAGGGGGTTTTGGCAAGTAGTCGTTGGAGGAGTAGGAGGTAGGGATTCTTTATCGATTTGTTTGGCCGAAAGGCCACTCCTTTTGATCTATCTGGAGAACCTATTCTAACATGGTAATTATTTAGGGGCTCAAACGGTTTCTTAAGCCAAGTCTGTTAACGTTCGGCTTCTATTGATCAAGGTAAGGAACTTCATCGATTTGAGTTCTTATTCCCTCTATTCTCTTTCAATGCCTTAACCCTGTTTCCTGATCAAGAACTTTTCATGGATACAAGAAACGGTCAAGCCGAGGAGGGGAGTGTACCCATAGTATCCATTCCAAACTTTAAATGTCGTGCGGTATCAGCGGTTCAGAATTTTTCGTCGGGCTGTGGTAGAGAGCCGATGTCTGCCTGGGATAGGCAGATAGCTGTCGTTCCTGTTAGCAAAAGCGTTGACGTAGATAGCTTGGTATTACGCGTTATCAGGTGTGTACTATTCACACACTTATCTATAGTTATGTTATTAACTGTAATGGCCAAAAGCCGAAAGGATTGATGTGATAGGCAAAATACCCTTATGGGTAAGGTTGGAGACACCGGGTAAGTTCTTCATGGTTGATATTCTTGATTATATGCCTGTATGTATGTTTATTGTTATTCATGTATGAAATAGTATCTGTTATGCATTGTGATGACGATTGCATACACATTGTGCACGATGTAAAGAGCATGGGCTCGGGAATTGAAAGGAGGGGGAAGTATTGATTAAGTGACTATTGTCACGAGTGACTATTGTCACGAGTGGTCTGAGTACCACGGTGGTTAATACAATGATTGCTTATAACAGTGACTTGTCTCGGTGGTCTAAGACCATAGTGGGTTGGCCCCACGTAAACATAAACTATTCAGAGATCGTCACGGTGGTCTAAGACCACAGTGGGTTGGCCCCACGATTATATTAAGTGACTATTGTCACGAGTGACTATTGTCACGAGTGGTCTAGAACCACGGTGGTCATGAACCACAGTGGCATGATGCCACGGGTGTTTGGATGGAGAGTTAAACTGGGATTGGGCTGTATTGCATACATGTGACATATGCTATATTGAGAGGGCTAAGGCCCAGTCTGTGTTATACGGGGATTTACACACACTGAGTCTCGATGACTCACCCCTTTTTGCGAATTCTACAGGTAATCAGTAGATAGTGGATTTGGAGCCGAGACAGACTCGAGGTGGCCATGCGTTGCTACTTTTTAGTAAACTCAAACTTTACTTTAAACCAACTTCTTTTATTTCGGGATTTTAATTTGTAATAAGGCCGCTTTAAATTTATTTCTGTTTTGGGGATTTTGTTTATATATTGATTTTATGCACGTTATGAATTATCGAGGAACGGGGTTTTCTTAAAAACGTAATAGAGGTTTTCTAAAATTTCAACAAAGGAACGGTAAGCTACAAATAACTAAAACTTGGGATTTTTCTTAACAATTTCAGAAAAAAATATTATTTCCAATGATTACATACCTCAACTTTTACATTGATGATCACCTTTCAAAAAAAATTCTGAGTTCGATTTTGGTAAAATAAACTCGTTTTCAACACCTAATTAACTTAAAGAGAAGATAGTATGCCCTGAATTGAACTCTCTAATCCAAATGTTTTTCTCAACTCTGATATTGCCAAAAGTTTTTTTTAATTTTCTCCCTGTAACAACTCAGATTTGGTCGTAACGTTTTGACCGAGTTTGGGGTGTTGCATCTCCCATTTGTTTGGCAACAGATAGCTTAAGACAAAATTTCCTATAAGCTTAACAAACAACACCTTATTTAATGACGAATAATTGTAAACTCTAATTTATATAGTTTTTTTCTAGCAGTTTTTACCACCTTTTTACTTAAAAATAATACTAATCCCGAGTATTTGTTAATTAATTTAGTGAAATTTGCTTAAACCTCAATAATAGACATGAATTTATAAAATATGCAAATTTGTTCTTTATTACATGAGTTTTTTGGATAAATTAAATTATTTCATGTTATTTATTAATGTGTTATATTTAATTGTGCAGTGGGACCATGAAGTTGATTTAATAAAGAGCTTATTATAAATTTGCATGAACATGAGCTATTGTTTCCTATGTTGGACGGAAAAACCATGCTAAATGGGTCAAAAAGGTGTTATTTTGACCCAGTTAAAATGATGCTACATGGTGGACAAGTCTGATTATTTTATGGCTCATAGAACCATCCAACAAGGGGGAATCAAGCCCAAATTCGGCACAAGCATGTTGGATGCCCAAAAATCTGTTTTGGCATATTTACTAGAGGTCCCTACATTTGGAGAATCATTGTAAATCAGCACACAAAGATTGCCCTTGAAACCGTCCAACCCATGCCTAAATTTAGCATGATTCTATGCTCAAATAAAGGAACCATCATCCACCTTCTTCCACAAAATGTGGCCGACCAAGAAATGAAGAAAATGGAAGGATTCCAATCCTTATTTTAAGTAAACTCTACCATCTACTTCAAGTATAAATACCCCAACTCATTCCCCATTTCAATCATCCCTCATCCCTACATCCCCCATTCTTTACATCTCTCAATCATCATTCAATCTGTCATTCTGTCATTTCCTTTCTTCATTTCCACGCATAGCATCCCATATTTTCTTTCTTAGCTAAAAACCTTGATAAGATTATCTCTTGGCCGGCCACCTTGAGGAGCCATTAGCTAAGGAGTAACACAAGGATCAGAGGAAAACATATTCAATCAGAGTTCGTGAGACTGCTGATTCGATAGATTTTATTCTTCATTTACTTTGTTATTTTGATTTTAATCATGTTTGCAATGTGCTTTATTATCTTGTCATCAACAATGGTAGCTTAATTCTATTTAGCTAGGATGATTGCATTTATTTAATGAAGTTTGTTTAAATCATGTCTATAGTGTTTATGCCTCAGTAGATCATGTTTTCAATTAAACTTAAGTATGTATTTCATTCATACGTGATTCGATACATTAGAATTAGCTGAGTGATCCTAACCAGACGACGGCTAGTGGACTCAATAATTGAAATGTGCATGCTTAATTTAGATCCTAACCTGAATAAATTAAAGATTCATAATAACTTTAACAAGAGCTATTATCTTGCATAGTTTTTAGGTTTATGTGATTAAACTGTTTCAAACCTAACCTGTCCTTGTTACTTTACATGAATCTTAAGAAACCCTTAGTTTAATATGATCAGTAAAATGCATGTTTTACTAAGTAAAAGATTCTGAAAGGACTTAATTTGTTTTCCAAACTCATGATGTAACACCCCAAACCCGGTCAACACGCTACGACCGAATCCAGCATGTCACAGGGAAGAACATTTTTAAAGAAGACAGGACGTTGTTTTAATTTTGTAAAGAATCGTTATTGAAAACAAGTTGCCATCTCTTATTTTAAGAAAACCTTTGATTTCCATGAAAAGCCAAATTAGTTTAAGTAATATTGCTAAAACTGTCCAAATTTGGTCTTAAAGAAAAACTCAGTTAACTTGTTGTTTCTACTTGTTTGCCGTTACCCGATAGTAAAGTTTTAGAAAGACCTGACGAGTTGTGAAAGTTTGGAAAACAATCTTTTTATAGGTTATTTAGGCATGCCGTTTCGTTTAACTTATACAAATTTCTGTGAGAAATAAAGCAGATAAATAAACCCCAAAATGAAAGTTAGTAGCCTTATTACAACCCGAAAACCAAATTTAAAGTAAAGTAAACCAAAATAGTAATTTAAAACAAAACCCGAAAGAGAATGCGCATGGCCACCTCGAGTCCGCCCGGCCCGCATCCGCGATCTACGAATCATCGCAAAATGTAAAGGAAGGGTGAGTCACCTGAGACTCGGTGTATAATTCCCCAACCCGAAAATGTTAATGCCCTTACACAGTTTCATAAGCCAACATGCATGTCATGCAACCCCGAAACCAAACCATCCGAAACTCCTGAATCTACCCCGTGTGGTACCAAACCACTGGTGGTCAAAACCACTGGTGACCGTAGTCACAAATAATACATATGTGGTCAAAACCACTGGTGACAATCCCGTATATCGTCGTGTGGGGCCAACCCACTGTGGTACCAAACCACTGGGACGAGTCACAAAGATAGAAATATGTGGTCAAAACCACTGGTGGTCAAAACCACTGAGACTTACTTACAATAATAATATAGAAAGCGGGACCAACCCACTGTATGGTCAAAACCAATGGTGACAGTCTAGAATCATGCCTTCCCCCTCCTCTCATTACACCTGTTTCATGAACATGCTTTTCATGGCATAATAATCATACTTAACATACAAAAATCACACGGCATGGCATATACAGATTTACATAGGCATTTAACGCTAGCCAATCAAGTGGACTTACCCGGAGTCCTCGCTTTTATCCACAAGGGTAGCATACCGATTTCAAAGTTATTCCGGCTTTTAACAGTATACATGACAAGCATATTAACTATGAAGTGTGTAAGAGTTACACACCTGATTACCCGTAGTACGATGCTCTCTACGTCGACACTATCGTTAATCGACACTACCACTATCTGTCTACTGCTTTGCTCAGATGCCGGCCCACACCCAGGTGGCCAATCGCGTACTGCAGACACAACCCTCTTCTTGAACTTAGGGGCTGGGGTCTCAGATCCAACCCCTCCTAACGTTTGGCTAGCATTAGGGTCCATAAAACCTTTGGTCACTAAATCAGATTAACACAGAGAATAACTAAGAATGAAGATTTAACCCGAAGGAACAGATCCCTTACCTAGATCGACAGATCTCAAGATCAAGATCTAAACTACGAACCGAGCAAGTCCTAAGAATCCAAACGTATGCGTCACCCCCTTCCTATATTCGACCAAACACATCACTATTAACAAATAGCCATTCGACTTTGGTCATGAAATCCCAAAAGAAATAACGTAAGAAGATGATCACCCCCTTACCTCAACACCTTTTAATCACCAAGCCAAAAGCCGAAGCAACGCGAAGACGAGTCCCCCCTTCAATCGGCCAAGAACCTATATGATTAGCTACTGCCATCGGCATTTTAACATAATAAGAAAAGATTGAATCGGCAGGAACCCTTACCACAACACTTAACGAAATCGATTGGGAGTGGATGGATGATGACGATCTGCTACTACAAAAACCGAAGAAACGACTATGAGAACCAAGGGTATTCGGCTAAAGCACTACCCACACAAATGCCAAATCCCAGCTTTTCTCCCTATAGAAAACAATAGAGGGAAGGGGGTAGAGATAGAGAGATTCGGCCAAAGATTTAGAAAAAGAAGAAATGAGACACAAAGGTTTCGGCAAAGATTGAGGCTAAAAGGATTCAACTATGGATCCAAAAGAAGAGAAAAGAAGAAATCGCAAGAGAGGGAGGGTGATGGTTTCAAATGGAAGAAGAGAAGAAGTATGATTCGGTTTTGAGGAGGTTCGGCTATTGAGGGTTTCAAGAAAGAAGATGAAAACAAAAGTGAAAAGGGAGTGATGTTTTCGACTTTTGAAGGAAATGGCAATTGGAACACAACAAATGGATGAAAGGCAAGGTTGATTCGGCTAACCAATAAAATAGAGAAGAAAATGAAAAAAATACCAAATGGGAGGGGTTTGATTTCGGTACACAAAAACTAAGAAAGAAGGCTCTAAGTGTTTCCCCAACTAGCCGAATTTGCACACCTCACTAGGCACATTCGGCCCCCCCTAAAGCACCCAAAACCGATTGCTCTTCTCCCCTTCAGAGTTCAGATTTCGGCCAACTCTAAGCTCCCATGTCCATCTCCTCAATTTTCTCCTGACCACTCATTCAAATAGATTTGAATGAGTCAAACTCCTACAATTTCTCCCCACCACTCCTTTGAATCTGTTGACTCTTTCAACAGCTATCCACTAGAGTCCATCCTGAGCACATCTCCTCCAGGTCCTAGCATCAAAAAGAATAAGCAGAAAGGAATTCCTGCAGCTCGAACCAAGGCTCTCCCACTTGCATGTGGCGTCACTCCCCTTGTGCTTAAGTGGCGCCTCCCTTGCCACTTTACCACTGGGATTCTTGTGTCAAAACACACCAGTAATTTCCCTTAACACCTAACTCACTCAGCTCCCCCTTCTTAGAAGCCCAAAACAAAAATTTTTGCTATGACTCAGGCCTACCCCTGGCTCACGCCTGGACCCCAAAACACCCTAAACTAGCTCAACCACCATACCATCGCATGCAAACACACATAAATGCAAAGACCCCGATTTAAGGATGTTACAGTTCTACCCCCCTTAAAAACAATTTCGGCCTCGAAATTACCTGGTCAAAAGAGTTGAGGGTATTGCTGCCGCATCAAATCCTCTGGTTCCCACGTGGCCTCTTCCGCTCCATGATTTCGCCATAACACTTTCACCAAAGGAACCGATTTCCTACGTAAGACTTTGACATCCCGATCCAGTATCTGCACTGGTTCTTCCTTAAAAGACAAATCCGGACTCACCTCGATCTCTTCCACTGGCACAACATGCGACGGATCTGATCGATAGCGCCTAAGCATGGAGACATGAAACACGTTATGAGTCTGACTCAATTCTGATGGTAGCTCGAGCTGATAAGCTACTGGTCCCACATGCTTCAACACCGTATAAGGCCCGACAAACCTAGGGCTCAGCTTGCCCTTCCGGCCAAATCTCAACACTTTTTTCCATGGCGACACCTTCAAGAAGACTTTGTCACCCACTGCGAACTCTATATCCCTTCACTTGAGATCGAAGATAAGACTTCGCGCTGTCAAGCTTCCTTGCAGACGAGCTCGAATCACCTTAACCTTATCCTCTGTTTCAAACAGCAACCAACTGGATCCAACAACCGACGTTCACCCACTCTCGTCCAACACGTGGAAGTACGACACTTCGAATCCATATAATGCTTCATACGGTGCCATCTGGATACTTGCCTAATAACTGTTGTTGTACGTAAACTCTGCCAGCGGTAGAAATTCTTCCCAACTACCTCTGAAATCCAAAACACAACCCCTTAACATATCTTCCAAGATCTGAATCACCCTTTCTGATTGCCCATCTGACTGTAGATGAAATGCCGTGCTGAAATCTAACCTTGTACCTAACGCCTAATGTAACGCTCTCCAAAACCTTGACGTGAATCTGGGATCCCTATCTGAGATAATCAACACCGGTACTCCATACAGTCTCACTATTTCCGCTACATACAACTTAGCCAAATTTTAGAGTTAGTAATCAACCCGAACTGGTATAGAATGAGCTAATTTTGTCAGACGATCAACAACCACCCAGACTGAATCCTTCTTGCTAGGCGTAAGAGGTAGCCAACTGACAAAATCCATCGTAATCCTTTCTCACTTCCACTGCAAAATCTTTACCGGCTGCAACAGACCCGATGGTACCTGATGTTCATCTATGACTTGCTGACACGTCAGATACTTAGTTACAAATTCTGTTACTTCCCACTTCAGACCCGGCCACCAAAATTGTTCCTGCAAATCCCGGTACATATTACTACCTCCAGGATGCATAGCGTATGGGCTGCTATGAGCTTCCTGAAGAATCCTCTGCCTTAATTCAACGTCCTTCGGCATACAAACTTTCCCTTGGAAACATAACACTCCATCGCTGCTTAAGCTATACCCCTCCAATCCACCATTCTGCACTTGTGAACACCGAGCACTTAAAACTTCATCCACTAGCTGTTTCTCCTTAACCTGGTTTACCCAAGACGGCTTCACTTGCAATTTCGCTAACAGACTTCCGTCATCATACAGACTAAGGTGGGCAAACATTGCTCTTAAATCTGCTACCACCTTGCGGTTCAACGCGTCAGCCACAATGTTAGCCTTACCCGGATGGTATTTAATCGAGCAGTCGTAGTCCTTTAACAACTCGATCCACCTCCTCTGCCTCAAGTTCAATTCCTTTGAGTCAAGAGGTACTTCAAGCTCTTGTGATCTGTGTAGACTATAGACTTCTCCCCATACAAGTAATGCCTCCAAATTTTCAGGGCGAAAACCACTGCAGCCAACTCCAGATTATGTGTCGGGTAGTTCGCTTCGTGAGGTCTCAACTGTCGAGACGCATACGCCACTACTTTCCCCTCTTGCATCAGCACACATCCCAATCCGGTATGTGACGCATCACAATACACCGTAAACTCTTTCCCTTCTTCAGGCTGAATTAAAACCGGAGCTTCTGTCAAAATCCTTTTTAACTTGTCAAAACTTTCCTGTTGCTTATCTGACCACATAAATGGAACCCCTTTTCTCAGCAACTTGGTCAACGGTGCTGCAGTCAAGGAAAACCCTTCCACAAATCTTCTGTAATATCCTGCCAAACCCAGAAAACTCCGAATCTCTGCCATAGACTTAGGCGGTTTCCAGTCCAAAACTGCTTCTATCTTCCGAGGGTCCACTCTAATCCCCTCAGTTGACACCACATACCCCAAGAAGGTTACCTCCTTAAGCCAGAACTCGCACTTACTAAACTTTGCGAATAGTTGCTCCTCTCTCAGAATCTGCAAAACCACACGCAGATGCGCATCATGCTCCTCCTCAGATTTCGAGTACACCAATATGTTGTCTATAAACACTACGACGAACTGGTCCAAGTACGGCTGAAACACCCAATTCATCATGTCCATGAACACTGCCGGCACATTGGTCAACCCGAACGGCATTACTAAGAACTCGTAGTGCCCGTATCGAGTGCGAAACGCCGTCTTATGGATATCGGCCTTCTTTACCTTAAGCTGATGATACCCCGACCTTAAATCAATCTTAGAGAAGACTGATGCACCCTTAAGTTGATCGAACAGATCGTCTATCCTCGATAACGGGTACTTGTTCTTGATCGTCAACTTATTCAGCTGTCGGTAATCTATACACATCCGCATTGTACCATCTTTCTTCTTAACAAAAAGCACAGGCGCTCCCCAAGGTGATACACTCGGCCGGATGAAACCCCGGTCCAACAATTCCTGAATCTGTGCTTTCAGTTCCACCAACTCCTTCGGTGCCATCCTATATGGGGCAATAGACACTGACGCGGTTCCGGGTAACAGATCTATACCAAACTCAACTTCACGGTCCAGAGGCAGACCCGGAAGTTCTTCTGGGAATACATCGGTAAATTCCTTCACCGTTCGGACATTCCCTACAGTTGATTCCTTGGCCTCCAATGTACAAACATGAACCATGAACGCCTCACAACCCTTCCTCACCATTTTCTCGGCCCTTGAGCGGATACTACGTTGGATAGATAATCCCTTCTATTACCTATCATCACCACCTCTTCGCCTCAACAGTTCTCAATACCATGCGCTTAGTTGCGCGATCCAAACTTGCTTGGTACTTCACTAGCTTGATCCATCCCAAGGATCAAATCGAACTCCCGAATGGCGGTTCCATCAGATCGACCAAAAACTCTACCCTTGAAGTTCTAGGGTACATCCCTATCTGATTTGTTTACTTCTACAGAGTGACCTAGAGGGCTATTCATGTCATCTCCTTAGAAGAAATCTCAAAGGCTAAATTCATAGTTCCCACTATACTACTAGCAACATAAGAGTGCGTCGAACCCACATCTATCAAAGCAGTATAAGGCAGTCCAAAAATTAAGAACGTACTGGTTATGACGTCCGGTGCGTCGCCCTCCTCTCGACGCCTCGCTGCATAGACCAACCCAGGCTGTCTCGCCTCTGAGCTCCTAGCACCTCTGCCCGGTGCTCCGCGGCCTCGTCCAGCACCATTACCTCCCCTGGCCGAACCGCGACCCCTATGTGGTTGCTGACCATCCTTCCTAAATTGTGTACGTCCTTAACCCTCAGACTGGATCCTAGCTGACCTCTGCGGACAATCCCTTACCCGGTGCCCCATTGACCCACACTCGAAGCACCCTCTGTTTCCGGTCCAACACTCTCCCGAATGAGACTTGCCACACCGAGCACACCGTGGCGCCACCGAGTAGTAGCAAGCAGCCTTGCGGCTTGATTCGCCCACCATATCTAGCCCTTTCTCGCGAATTCGGTGGACCACGATGACCCGTAACTCCTCTTAGTCCAATTCCTATCCTGGTTCCGTCTCACTGACTGTTTCACCTCCTCAGCAATCTTGGCCTTCTCTACCAAGACTGCAAATTCTCTCTCCTACTGTGGAGCAATCAACATTCGTAGCTCATCTCTCAACCCGTCCTCAAATCTGACACAACGCTCGTGTTCCGTAGCCACGATACCCCGAGCATAACGACTTAACCGAAGAAACTCTGCCTCATATTCTGATACTGTCTTACTCCACTGGACCAAATTCAAGAACGCCTTGCGCTGTGCATCAATGTAACTAGCCCCAACGTACTTCCTCTGATAAGCTGCCTTGAAGAAATCCCAGGTGATGTCGTCGGCCATTGCTCTATCCCTGACCGTGAGCCACCACTGATAAAACTCATCTAGGAGAAGAGACACTATCCCCTTCAGCTTCTCCTCAGCCGAAAAGTCTAAATCATCCATTATACGTTCCGTCGCCTCCAGCCAATATTCAGCTGTATTGGGAGCCACACCAGATACACCCCTGAATACCTCTGCTCCATTAGTCCGGAGTCTTTCGGACACAGATTTCTGAGCTCTCGTTCCAATGCCTGCACCCGCGACTCTCTCCAGAACCTGCAGCATTGCCTGCGACACTGCGTCGTCACCACCCGTCTGATCCCGAAACTCCGCGCCCACAGCTAGCGGCGGTGGTACCTCATTCTCCGACCCATGACCATACCCTACCGGTTCCGACACAGTCATCCTACCTCTACCACGACCACGCGTATTACGCCCATGTCCTCGGGTGCTCATGACTACCATTCACGAATTAATCTGATTTCAGAATTTTATGCATTAGATTCGTTCCACTGTTATTACAGCACAGTTTTTGAACAGTTTATTATAGGGATCGTTCTCGTAAGTTCACACAATCCTACAAGTTTCAGTCTCTAAAGTAATTTCCTATTACTACCAGTCATATAACAATCATCACAATCATATAAACAGCAGTTAGGGGTACTTACCTGTGCGGATCGGTGCCAGAGACTCGGTGCCATGCTTTCCCCAAATCAAGCATTTTTCATCAAAACCATTTCGTAACCCATTATTGAAAATATTTTGGGCCTCGGGCCCACAGCCGAGCTTTTGAACTTGGCTCTGATACCAAAATTGTAACACCCCAAACCCGGTCAACACGCTACGATCGAATCCAGCATGTCACAGGGAAGAACATTTTTAAAGAAGACAGGACGTTGTTTTAATTTTGTAAAGAATCGTTATTGAAAATAAGTTGCCATCTCTTATTTTAAGAAAACCTTTGATTTCCATGAAAAACTGAATTAGTTTAAGTAATATTGCTAAAACCGTCCAAATTTGGTCTTAAAGAAAAACTCAGTTAACTTGTTGTTACTACTTGTTTGCCGTTACCCGATGGTAAAGTTTTAGAAAGACCCGACGAGTTGTGAAAGTTTGGAAAACATTCTTTTTATAGGTAATTTAGGCATGCCGTTTCGTTTAACTTATACAAATTTCCGTGAGAAATAAAGCAGATAAATAAACCCCAAAATGAAAGTTAGTAGCCTTATTACAACCCGAAAACCAAATTTAAAGTAAAGTAAATTAAAATAGTAATTTAAAACAAAACCCAAAAGAGAATGCGCATGGCCACCTCGAGTCCGCCCCGGCTCCGCATCCGCAATCTACGAATCATCTGCAAAATGTAAAGGAAGGGGTGAGTCACCGAGACTCAGTGTATAATTCCCCAACCCGAAAATGTTAATGCCCTTACACAGTTTCATAAGCCAACATGCATGTCATGCAACCCCAAAACCTAACCATCCAAAACTCCTGAATCTACCCCGTGTGGTACCAAACCACTGGTGACCGTAGTCACAAATAATACATATGTGGTCAAAACCACTGGTGACAATCCCGTATATCGTCGTGTGGGGCCAACCCACTGTGGTACCAAACCACTGGGACGAGTCGCAAAGATAGAAATATGTGGTCAAAACCACTGGTGGTCAAAACTACTGAGACTTAGTCACAATAATAATATAGAAAGCGGGGCCAACCCACTGTGTGGTCAAAACCACTGGTGACAGTCTAGAATCATGCCTTCCCTCTCCTCTCATTACACCCGTTTCATGAACGTGCTTTTCATGGCATAATAATCATACTTAACATACAAAAATCACAAGGCATGGCATATACAGATTTACGTAGGCATTTAAAGCTAACCAATCAAGTGGACTTACCCGGAGTCCTCGCTTTTATCCACAAGGGTAGCATACCGATTTCAAAGTTATTCCGGCTTTTAACAGTATACATGACAAGCATATTAACTATGAAGTGTGTAAGAGTTACACACCTGATTATCAGTAGTACGACGCTCTCTACGTTGACATTGTCGTTAATCGACACTCATCGCTATCGTCTCATCGCTTTGCTCGGATGTGGCCCACACCTGTGTGGCCAATCGCGTGCATCGCCGACACACCCTCTTTCTTGAACTTAGGGGCTGGGGTCTCAGATCCAACCCCTCCTAACGTTTGGCTAGCATTAGGGTCCATAAAACCTTTGGTCACTAAATTAGATTAACAAAGAGAATAACTAAGAATGGAGATTTAACCCGAAGGAACAGATCCCTTACCTAGATCGACAGATCTCAAGATCAAGATCTAAACTATGAACCGAGCAAGTCTCGAGAATCTAAACGTATGCGTCACCCCCTTCCTATATTCGGCCAAACACATCACTATTAACAAATAGCCATTCGGCTTTGGTCATGAAATCCTGAAAGAAATAACGTAAGAAGATGATCGCCCCCTTACCTCAACACCTTTCAATCACCAAGCCAAAAGCCGAAGCAACGCGAAGACGAGTCCCCCCTTCATTCGACCAAGAACCTATATGATTAGCTACTGCCTTCGGCATTTTAACATAATAAGAAAAGATTGAATCGGCAGGAACCCTTACCACAACACTTAACGAAACCAATTGGGAGTGGATGGATGATGACGATCTGTTGCTGCAAAAACCGAAGAAACGACTATGAGAACCAAGGGTATTCGGCTAAAGCACTACCCACACAAATGCCAAATCCCAGCTTTTCTCCCTATAGAAAACGATAGAGGGAAGGGAGTAGAGATAGAAAGATTCGACCAAAGATTTAGAAAAAGAAGTAATGAGACACAAAGGTTTCGGCAAAGATTGAGGCTAAAAGGATTCGGCTATGGATCCAAAAGAAGAGAAAAGAAGAAATCGCAAGAGAGGGAGGGTGATGGTTTCGAATGGAAGAAGAGAAGAAGTATGATTCGGTTTTGAGGAGGTTCGGCTATTGAGGGTTTCAAGAAAGAAGATGAAAACAAAAGTGAAAAGGGAGTGATGTTTTCAGCTTTTGAAGAAAATGGCAATTGGAACCCAACAAATGGATGAAAGGCAAGGTTGATTTAGCTAACCAACAAAATAGAGAAGAAAATGACACAAATACCAAATGGGAGGGGTTTGATTTCGGCACACAAAAACTAAGAAAGAAGGCTCTAAGTGTTTCCCCAACTAGCCGAATTTGCACACCTCACTAGGCACATTCGGCCCCCCCTAAAGCACCCAAAACCGATTGCTCCTCTCCCCTTCAGAGTTCAGATTTTGGCCAACTCTAAGCTCCCATGTCCATCTCCTCAATTTTCTCCTGACCACTCATTCAAACAGATTTGAATGAGTCAAACTCCTACAATTTCTCCCCACCACTCCTTTGAATCTGTTGACTCTTTCAACAGCTATCCACCAGAGTCCATCCTGAGCACATCTCCTCCAGGTCCAGGCGTCAAAAAGAATAAGCAGAAAGGAATTCCTGCAGCTCGAACCAAGGCTCTCCCACTTGCATGTGGCGTCACTCCCCTTGTGCTTAAGTGGCGCCTCCCTTGCCACTTTACCACTGGGATTCTTGTGTCAAAACACACCAGTAATTTCCCTTAACACCTAACTCACTCAGCTCCCCCTTCTTAGAAGCCCAAAATAAAAATTTTTGCTATGACTCAGGCCTACCCCTGGCTCACGCCTGGACCCCAAAACACCCTAAACTAGCTCAACCACCATACCATCACATGCAAACACACATAAATGAAAAGACCCCGATTTAAGGATGTTACACATGAAATATCGATTTGCCATGGAATAATTTCTGAACACTGTTAAGCATGATAAAAATAAGCTAAATTGAATGATGTAATTATCCTAGCGTATTCATGTTATTGATTATTGAAGTTTGTGTTTTTGCTAAATTCATTCATACATTTCATTTCATACTTCGCATTTAGTTTAAATTGCATTAGGGATCAGTCTTGCATCTAGATAATTTAATTTAGTTAATCACCCATCACTCAAGATTTTGTGTTTTTATCACCAAATTGTTAACTTTAATTTTGCAATATATTGATTAACATACACAATCCTTGTGGAGACTATAACTCTTTTCCTTCCTTATTACTTGATAACGACTGTGTACATTTGCACAAACCGAGCATTACAATAAAACTTCTAGTTTTTCTTTGATGATAACGAAGGCAAGTAGATAAGATGAAATGGGAATCTTCACTTAGCTACTAGATTATTCTATTTATAGCTATCTCTAACCCAAATCCCACTCAGGGTTAAACTATAATCTGTAATCATTCTCACAATCTTCCACTAATTAATCACATCCTATGAGGCTCCCTAGGTGTCTTGTATATTGACACGTTACCTCCAATAGGATGCTAGATGATTTAAACGTGTCTCACTAACCCCTACACTTACATCTGCAACGTCACAAAAAGACGGATGATAGACTTATTAACGGAAGAGTCCGCCTAATAGGGATCTTGCCACAACAAGGAACTCGCTAATCTACGAAGTAAGATTCTGTAGGCTCGATAAAGTTAAGCAAATACTTTGTCACAAAGTTACCAACCTTAACCTGTCTAAGTCTCGCGACTTAGGTGATCTTCGCCAGCGTAGTCTCTTAAATAGTACTAACTCGTCATATGAGGGCGTGACATGATTGTAACCATGTCAATTCACCACTTAAACTTACAAATCAACTTGTAATATCAATCTTTATCTACCATGGCTTAAACAGACTTAAATTTAGAATAGTTCCCAAAATCAATAAAATATATAAAATCTTATGATTTAGTCCTTCAAAGACTTAATTCTATACATAACTTAACATACCTATGTACATGCCATATCTAAACCATAATATTTGAATCTTACTCTTTTCCAAACTTGATGGATGTGATGAGATAAGTTGCAATAAATTTTTCGAATCCAACGCTCGATAACTAACTTGTACCTACGCGTTAGAAAATAACACGTTAAGCTTGTGACAACTTAGTAAGTACCCATGTTATCAAAACCTATTCAATTCTTTAATTCCTAAATATTTCATTCCTTTGTTTATTTTCCACATTTCATCTCAAATTTCTTATTATCATACTCATATGTCATCTTTTACTTATTTCACAATTTAGTCCTTAAGTCATCAATTCCACCAATAGAATTTACTACTCTTTTTAGTACATGTATCATGTTTCACCACTTATTATAAATTTTCATAATTTCATTACTAATCCTTATCATTTCTTTCACAAATTAATTTTTTACACATTTAATTTCCAGTCCTTATTTTTCTCATATTCCTTCAATCATATTCAGTATTTCGATCATTAGTCAAAGATAAACTTTTACCTTATGATGAAAATCATTTACCTTTTTACAAAGACCCAGTATACTAAACAGAACATATAAGATATACGGAACAGAACGAGATACTGTCAAAACATGTAGCAAAACACCGCCGAAGCGGATAAACAAAGAGCACTAAAGTGCTAAATTCACATAGATCACGATAACAAGGGAGTGCTCGGGTTCTTATGGCATGCCACCTATATCCCACTAGTTCTCATCTTGTCTACTTGGGCATTTATATTAGAATCAGTCATGTTTCTCATTTCAGAATTGTACTTGTTTACTTTACATTTATTTTAGTTTAATCCTTGTAAACACAATTTGTATAACAAAAAATTCCACTTTCAATAACATATGTAACATATTTCAATACTTATTAATATTCCATAATTCTCCACAATATCTATATTCACATATTAAGTGTTATGCACTTCATTTTTTACTATTTCTAACATAAATTTTCCAAAATTCACGATTTAGCCCTTAATTTCCACAACTTAGAAAACAATTGTAGCTTGGACTACAATATTCATATATTCTTGTATTTTTCACTATATTCTTTATTTATCAAAAATTTTCTTGTAAACCTTTATAACTTTTCAATTTAATCACTTTTTGACAAAAAAGTTCCTTGTTCACTATTTAATCATATTAAATAAATATTCTTTCTTATTTCAATTAATTCATAAAATTAATCCCAATATCTTATTTTACACATCAAATTTCTATTTATTTCAATAATATTATTTCAACCACATATATTTCTCAAGTCTTACAATTTAGTCATTGTTTTCATAAAATTCCATATTTTTCCATAATTTCACTTACATCTATTATACTTTTATTATAATATCCTGCTTCACATGTTAAATTATAATCCTTAAATATTAATAAAGTCCATGGGTACTTACCTCTTTTCTATCAAAATCTCTTGGTTTTCACTTCTCCTACCACTTGAATATCTTTCTCAATTTCCCTCTTCATTAACATGTCAAAAATACAATATTTCCCTGTGAGAAATTTTTACTTTAACACCATATTCATGCTTTTCTATCACCACTAAATTTAAAAACAACATAAAACCATAACATCCATACCTTGTTTTATTGAAACCAAACTTTAACTTGATTATCTCTCTCCTCCAACTTTTATTTTCTTCAATCTAAATTGATATTCTAACTCTCTATAGACTCTTCATCATTTTTCTCTCTTGGTGGCTATGAAAATTCTTTTGATTTCTAGGTAAAGATGGTATGTAACAGCCTGATTTTGGGGGCTAGTCAGAACAGTGGTTTCGAGACCACTAACCCGAGGTTGAAGAAAATTATTTTGATATTATTTGATGTGTTATGGCATTGATATGTGGCTATATGAAAGATTTGGTGCTTTAATTTTAGTAATTGTATGCTTAATTGTGAAAAAGGACTAAATCGCATTAAGTGCGAAAGTTTCAAATTTCAAGCTAGAGGTGTCTAATAGTTAAAGGATATCAAAATGGAGGTCTTTAAAGTGAAATTAGGCCATTAGATGTGTGTGGACGGCCATATAGCTTAGGGGGATAAGAGCATTAATTTTAGTCAAAATTTGGTGACATTAGGTGATAAAAAAATGAATAAAATAAGATGAATAAAAGAGTTGTTATCATTTGGTGTTTGTATAGGTGTGCAATCAATGTTTTAATCCAAGTCTGCTAACCTCGGGATTCAATCAACTTAGGTAAGAAGATTCATTCGAGTCGTTCTATTATTCGATTTATCTTCTATCTGTCGTTTAACCTGGTTGGGTGGATACTCAAATCATATCTCTCGTAGTGAGTTTTTGACCTAGGCTTTTGATGGATGCAAGAAATACGCAGATTGGGGGGGGGAACAAACCTTCGGGTTCGACCCCTAAGTTTAAGAAGAGCGCGGTGTCTGCTGTTCGTGATTGGCCACCAGGTTATGGGCCAGCGTCTGAGCTGAATAGTGGTCAGATAGTCGTGATTCCAGCTAGAGAGAGCGTTGACTTCGATTGTATAGTGTTGTGCGTAATCAGGTGTGTAACTGCTCGCACCATAGCTTTATTTGTTGATTTGTACATAGGTAGGATGTATGTTGTTAAATGCCGACATCTCGGGATTGGTTTTGGGGTTACCCATGGAAGGTGTATGCGAAACATCAGGTTAACGACTTCTGTTCTGATAGAGTACCTATGGTATGAGTATTCTGTGCATGCATGCTGAAACCTGTTGCATCCATACATCGATATTTTATGCTTGCATGGGCTTGGGAATATGTTACTAAAGGGAAGCGTTACGGTGGCTCGCCACGATGCATTGTAGTGGCTGCCGCCACGATACATTTCAGTGACTATGTCACGATTCTGACGATGAGCAGCTAACTGCAGCATGACTGCCATCGATGGTGTGTAGCGGTGAGGGTTTATTGTAGAAATCTCTATTGGTGTGGCGAGTGCGGGAGGTGTGTAGCGGATGGAAATCTAGGTTGGGATGGGTTACGCATCATTTCCGTGTATGCGACATTACGTTATTCGCTCAGTAGGGCTAAGGCCGGTTTGATGGTGCATGAGTGTTGCACTGCTGAGTCTTGTGACTCACCCCGTTGTTTAACATCTTCTCAGGTAGCACATAGTGCAGCGGACCGGGCTGGAGAGGAGCACGAGGTGGCCATGCATGATTTTATCTCGTTTCAGTAAAGAACTTTACTTATTCTTAATAAGCTGGTTTGGCTTTCACTTATTTGTAATAAGGCCAGCTGTTACATGGGTTTTAAATTTCGGGTTTTTACGTTTTAGACACTCAAGTTATACTATCAATTGAAGTAACAAGGTGTTTTAAAAAGAAAACACAAAGGAAATTAAGTTTTCATACAACGAAATTATTAAGTAAATTATTATCTTTTGCGACAAAACCTTCATAACTTAAACGGACATCATGGGTTTAACAAGTCACTTGATTTTGAAACTTGGCAAACCCAACTAGGTTAACACAAAACTACTAAGTTTTCTAAATAAACATTAAACTCGAAAACACAATAGAAGAAGTGAACTGAATTCTCCCTTGAGTACGCGATGTGTTTATAAATTCTTCTTAGTGACATGCCAGACACGGTCGGAGTGTTTGGGCCAGGTTTGGGGTGTTACAGATTGGTATCAGAGTGAGGTTCAAAAGCTCGGCTTTGGGGTTTTGGGTTCAAAACATTTTCTAAGGATGGTCTTAAAAATAATAGATAACACATGTATTTTTTTTTAGCATGGCTCATGCGTCTCCGGCCCATGTCCGCAAGGTAAGTTCTTTGATTAGTAAGGGATTCATATAAGTTGCATGCGTTATGTGAATAGGTTGTAGTAGATGTTAGAAATAAGAAACTATACTCTAGAAGTAAAAACCTTTAGTTATGCATGTGATTCGCGGAAAACTACTTGTGATTATATCTTCATAAAACTACTCGTTAATAAACAGTGAAAAGAAGTGCTAATGTATAAAATTCCTTTAAATCAAATTAAGACGATATTATAGAGATGAGTTGTAGGGGACGCGGGCGTAATGTGCGTGGTCGTGGTAGAGGCAGGATTACTGTATCGAAACCAGCAGGGTCTGGTCATGGGTCAGGAAATGAGGTACCATTGCCGCCAGTTGCGGAAGCAGAGTTTCAGAGCCAAACGGGTGGAGATGATGCAGTGTCTCAAGCAATGTTGCGGGTTCTAGAGAGAGTTACTGGGGCAGGCACGGGCACAGGAGCTCGGAAATCTATGTCTGAACGACTTCGAGCCAATGGAGCGGAAATGTTTAGGGGCATTTCTGGCGTAGCCCCTAATACAGCTGAGTATTGGTTAGAGGCAAGTGGGTGCATAATGGATGATCTTGACTTCACGGTAGAGGAGAAGTTGAAAGGGGTGGTGTCTCTTCTTCGAGACGAGGCCTATCAGTGGTGGCTTACGGTAAAAGGGTACTCGTGAGACCCGGATTGGTGGGATTTCTTTAAGGTGGCATTTCAAGGAAAGTACATCGGGGCCAGCTATGTGGATGCCCAGGTGAAGGCATTTTTGAATTTGGTTCAGGGGAGCAAATCTGTGTCCGAGTATGAGGCAAAATTTCTACGCTTGAGCCGTTACGCTCGAGGTATTGTGGCAACTGACTATGAGCGCTGCGCACGGTTCGAAGATGGACTGCGGGATGAGTTAAGAGTATTGATAGCACCGCAGCGAGAAAGGGACTTTGCCGTTCTGGTTGATAAAGTTAAAATAGTCGAAGAGGTAAAGCCAACGGAGAGGCAGAATAAAGATAAGGATCGGAGTAAGAATAAGCAAAGTTTTGGGCCGTCGGGATCATCTGGGGGTTTTCAAAAAAGGCCTAGGTTTGATGGGCCAGCTCGTATTCCGACATCTGCTATAGGGGGTCAGAATCGATCATGTCCTTTGTGTGGGAAGGTGCATTTCGGGGAGTGCAGAAGGAGAACTGGTGGATGTTTCAGGTGTGGATCTATGGATCATATGGTGAAAGACTATCCACAGGTGGAACAGGTACAGCCAGTTGGACGGGGTTCTGACCAGTTTAGGAGGGGTAGTCAGTCATTACCGAGGGGTCGTGGCCCAGTCAGAGGAGGAAATGGGTTCGGTCGGGGTCGTGGAGCACCTGGTAGGGGTGCTAGTAATATAGATGCAAGACAGCCAGGCCTAGTCTATACAGCTCGTCAGCGGGAGGATAGTGATGCACCAGACGTTATAACCGGTACGTTTCTTATCGCTGATAATCCATTTCTTGCTTTGATTGATATTGGATCAACCCACTCTTATGTTGCATGCTTGGTATCTGAGACTTTATGTATAGAATCTAAAATAACTACTAGGAAGATGACTGTGGTTAGCCCGCTAGGACAATCCATAATAGTGGACAAACTATTTAGGAATGTGCCTCTAGAGACTCAAGGAGTAGTGTTTCCGGCAGACTTAATAGAATTACCATTTGGAGAGTTTGATCTCATCCTGGGAATGGATTGGTTGGTTAAACATCGTGCTAAGTTGGATTGTGAGACTAAGCGCATGGTGTTGAGTACCCCGGGAAGCGAAGAAGTGGTTGTGATAGGGGAAAGAAGGAATTATTTGTCCAACGTGGTTTCTGCGTTGAAGGCTGTTAAGATGATTCGGAAAGGATGCAATGTATTCCTAGCTTTTATTAGTGCATTGGACGCAAAGGAAGTGACTGTTAATGAGGTTAGAACAGTAAAGGATTTCGTGAACGTCTTTCTTGAGGAGCTGCCAGGGTTACCTCCGGATCGTGAAGTGGAGTTTGGAATTGAGCTACTTCGAGAGCGGCTCGGTGTCCATCGCCCCTTATAGAATGGCAGAAGGAGTGGTAGAACTCAAAGCTCGAGATCCGAGGCTGTTGTTGGGTGTGGTTTCATCCGACCAAGTGTGTCTCTCGTGCGGAGTGCTTAGGTCCTGTTTGTGAAGAAGAAGGACGGGTCCATGCGGATGTGCATTGACTACCGCCAGCTGAATAAGTTGACAATAAAGAACAAGTACCCGCTGCCGAGAATCGACGATCTATTCGATCAACTTAAAGGGGCTGCAGTCTTTTCAAAGATAGATTTAAGATCTGGGTATCATCAGTTAAAGGTCAAGGAAGAGGACATTCATAAAACAGCGTTTCGAACTCGCTACGGTCACTATGAGTTCTTAGTGATGCCATTCGAGTTGACGAATGCACTAGCGGTGTTTATGGACATGATGAACCGAGTGTTTCAACCTTACCTAGATCGGTTTGTTGTGGTGTTCATAGACGACATCCTAGTTTATTCTAAATCAGAAGAGGAGCATGATGTGCATCTTCGAGTGGTCTTACAGATTCTGAGGGAAAGACAGCTGTATGCCAAATTCAGCAAGTGTGAGTTTTGGTTAAGGGAAGTAACTTTCTTAGGGCATGTGGTCTCCACAGAAGGAATTAGGGTTGATCCCCGGAAGATAGAAGCGTGTCTTTGGGTGGAAATCGCTTGAAGTGCTGTGGCGAGAAATTTGAAGTTTCTTGGGATTAGCCGGGTATTACAGAAGGTTTGTAGAAGGATTCTCTGTGATTGCGGCACCATTAGCCAAGTTATTACGGAAAGGGGTACCTTTCGTTTGGGCAGTTGAACAGCAGAAAAGTTTTGAGAAGTTGAAGAGGGTTTTGACAGAAGCACCGGTATTAATTCAGCCAGAGGTGGGGAAAGAGTTTACCGTCTACTGTGATGCGTCACACACGGGTTTAGGGTGTGTGTTGATGCAAGACAGAAAGGTTGTTGCGTATGCGTCCCGACAGTTAAGACCACATGAGTTGAACTATCCTATGCATGATCTGGAATTGGCTGCGGTAGTATTCGCTCTGAAGATCTGGAGACACTACCTGTATGGAGAGAAGTCTGTTATTTTCACCGATCATAAGAGTCTGAAGTACCTCCTTACCCAGAAGGAGTTGAATCTAAGGCAACGTAGGTGGATTGAACTATTGAAGGACTATGACTGTTCGATTGAATATCATCCGGGTAAGGCTAATGTGGTGGCAGATGCGCTAAGTCGGAAGGTAATAGCGGATTTAAGGGCAATGTTTGCTCATCTCAGCCTGTATGAGGATGGCAGTTTGTTAGCTGAACTTCAAGTGAAACCAATGTGGACAAGCCAGATTAAAAAGAAGCAGTTGTTAGACGATGTCTTGAGTGCTCGACTCCGACAAGTGCAGAATGGTGAAGCAGAAGAGTATAGTGTGAACAGTGATGGGGTGTTGTGCTACCGGAAGAGGGTTTGTGTACCAAAGGATGTGGAGTTGAGACAGCTGATTCTTCAGGAGGCACATAGTAGCCCATACGCTATGCATCCTGGAGGGAATAAAATGTATCGGGATTTACGGGAACAGTTTTGGTGGCCAGGTTTGAAGCGAGAGGTACCTGAATTCGTGAGTAAATGTTTGACGTGTCAACAGGTAAAAGCAGAACATCATTTGCCTTCGGGGTTGTTGCAGCCGGTGAAGATTCCGCAGTGGAAGTGGGAAAGAATCACGATGGATTTTGTTAGTGGGCTACCTCTTACGCCCACTAAGAAAGATTCGATTTGGGTGATTGTTGATCGACTGACGAAGTCCGCCCACTTCATACCTATTCGTGTCGACTATTCTCTGCAAAGGTTGGCTAAACTGTATGTGGCAGAGGTTGTGAGACTGCATGGGGTACCAGTGTCGATCATATCGGATAGAGACCCTAGGTTTACGTCACGTTTTTGGAGGGCATTGCATCAAGCATTGGGGACAAGGCTAGACTTGAAGCCAGCTTTTCATCCATGATGATGGTCGATGCGAGAGAGTAATCCAGATCTTGGAGGATATGTTAAGGGGTTGTGTCATTGATTTCAGGGGTAGTTGGGAGGAGTATTTACCTTTGGCGAATTAGCGTACAACAACAGCTACCAATCTAGTATTCCAGATGGCGCTCTATGAAGCCCTTGTTTGGCCGAAGGGTCGTTACTCCTCTTGTTGGACAGAGTTGGGTGAGCGTCAGATGTTGGGTCCAGAGCTGGTTTGAGACGCAGAGAGAAAGTTAAGTTAATTTGGGCTCGGTTAAAAGAAGCGTCCGACCGGCAGAAGTCTTATGCGGATCTGAGGCGAAAGGAATTGGAGTTTGCAGTAGGTTACTGAGTTTTCTTGAAGGTCTCACCGTGGAAGAAGGTGATGAGATTTGGACGTAAGGGCAAGTTAAGTCCTAGGTTTATCGGGCCTTATCAAGTTTTGAGACGTGTTGGACCGGTGGCATATCAACTAGAATTACCTCTTGAGTTGAAGCAGATACATGATGTGTTCCATGTTTCAATGCTAAGACGTTATCGTTCTGATCCATCGTACATTGTGCTAGTGGAAGAGATTGAGGTGAGATCGGACTTGTCCTTCGAGGAGGAGCCAGTGCAAATCTTGGATTGAGACGTAAAGGTGCTAAGAAGGAAGTCAGTTCCTTTGGTCAAAGTTTTGTGGCGAAACCACGGTGCAGAGGAAGCAACATGGGAGCCAGAGGATGTTATACGACAGCAGTACCCGTATCTCTTTTGATCAGGTAAATTTAGCGGCCGAAATTTCTTTAAGGGGGGTAGAACTGTAACATCCGGGATTTAAGGGCTTTGCATTGTTTATGTTTTTTGGGTATCGTTGTGTTATGCTTGTTGTTTGGTTGTTGTTGGGGGGCCTCGAGAAGGCCCGGGCTAAGCCGAAGCCTTGGTGGAATTTTAGTTTTGGCACTTTTAGGGGATAGCCAAACAGGAGTAGGACATTAGGGGTTTTAGTTGCTTTTTGTGTCACAAGGAAGTACAGTGGAAGAGTGGCAAGGGAACGCCACTTAGCATGCAAGGAATGGCATCACAAGGAGTTGAGAGGGGGGAGGTTCGAATCACTCAAGCAGCAAGGGAATAATATTATTTTTTTCTTTCTTTGGGCTCAGGCTAGGGAGGTGGTTGGATGGCAATCAAACTCTGGAGGAGAGAGGTAAGATTTGGTCAAGTATTTCAAACGAATGGTGGAGAGAAACTTAAGGAGTTTAAACTATTCAAACTCGTTTGAAGGAGTGGAGGAGAGGAAAATAAGGAGGGATGGAAGGGACGGCATAGTGGGGAAGTGCTAGCCGAAATTTTGAGGAGTGTGAGAGGGGGGGAGCATTCGGTTTTAGGCAAGGGAGAGGGTTGCCGAAATTTGGTATTAGCTATTTTTATGCTCTCTTTTTCCGAAAATCACCTAGCCAATTTCCATTCCTTTTCTTCTTTTATGACCTTTAGCCGAAATTAAGAAGACCATTTTGGGCATAATTCTTTCATCCTCTTTTCCATTCATTCTCAAAAACCGAAACCTTGTTCTTCTCTTCCCTTTCTACTTCCTCTTTTTCCTTTCATGAACTCCCCTCTTGCCGAATTCTTTTGATTTTCATCATCTTGTTCTTGATTCTTCTTCCACTCACTAAAAGCTGAAACCACACCTTCATTTTTCCCTCTTAGCCGAAACTCCTAAGTCTCAGCAACACTTCTTTTGTGTTCTTCCCCTGAATTATTGACCATAGCCGAATTCTCATCTCAGAGTCTGGTAAGTTCTTCGTTATTTTTTCTCTTCTCTCTTCTTTTTCTTTTCCTTCTAGGCCGAATCATTTTCTAAATCTCTCTTTGGGCTTGTTTTCATTCTTCTTCCCTTGTAGCCGAATCTTCTCTGCTTTGACTGCCTGTGCTGAAATTTGGGGATAATCGGAGGTGAGTAGATGATGTTGGTATTTTGGCCGAATGGTGAAATGAGGGCTCATATTCCCTGTTTGGCCGAAAGGCCACCTCCTTTAACCTTTTCTCTTTTAGCAGAATCTCATTTGGTGTTTGTATAGGTGTGCAATCAATGTTTTAATCCAAGTCTGCTAACCTCGGGATTCAATCAACTTAGGTAAGAAGATTCATTCGAGTCGTTCTATTATTCGATTTATCTTCTATCTGTCGTTTAACCTGGTTGGGTGGATACTCAAATCATATCTCTCGTAGTGAGTTTTTGACCTAGGCTTTTGATGGATGCAAGAAATACGCAGATTGGGGAGGGGGAACAAACCTTCGGGTTCGACCCTAAGTTTAGAAAGAGCGCGCGGTGTCTGCTTTGTTCGTGATTGGCCACCGGGTTATGGGCAGTGACGAATTTGAATAGTGGTCGGATAGTCGTGATTCCGGCTAGAGAGCGTTGACTTGATTGTATAGTGTTGTGCGTGTCGGTGTGTGTAATTGCTCACACCATAGCTTTATTTGTTGATTTGTACATAGGTAGGATGTATGTTGTTAAATGCCGACATCTCGGGATTGGTTTGGGGTTACCATGGAAGGTGTATCGAAACATCAGTTAACGACACATTACGATAGAGTACCTATGGTATGAGTATTACTGTGCATGCATCATCGAAACTGTTGCATCCATACATCGATATTTTATGCTTGCATGGGGTTGGGAATATGTTACTAAAGGGAAGCGTTACGGTGGCTCGCCACGATCATTGTAGTGGCTCGCCACGATACATTCAGTGACTATGTCACGATTACGGCGATGAGCGGCTAAGCTGCAGCATGACCGCCATCGATGGTGTGTAGCGGTGAGGGTTGATTGTAGAAATCTCCATTGGTGTGAGTGGCAGGTACGGGAGGTGTGTAGCGGATAGAAATCTAGGTTGGGATGGGTTCTGCATCATTTCCGTGTATCGCGACATTACATGTTATTACGTTGCAGTAGGGCTAAGGCCGGTTTGATGGTGCATGAGTGTTGCTGCACCGAGTCTTGTGACTCACCCCGTTGTTTAACATCTTCTTAGGTAGCACATAGTGCAGCGGACCGGGCTGGAGAGGAGCACGAGGTGGCCATGCATGATTTTATCTCGTTTCAGTAAAGAACTTTACTTATTCTTAATAACTGGTTTGGCTTTCACGCTGTAATAAGGCCACTGTTACATGGGTTTTAAATTTCGGGTTTTTACGTTTTAGACACTCAAGTTATACTATCAATTGAAGTAACAAGGTGTTTTAAAAAGAAAACACAAAGGAAATGAAGTTTTCATACAACAGAATTATTAAGTAAATTATTATCTTTTGCGACAAAACCTTCATAACTTAAACGGACATCATGGGTTTAACAAGTCACTTGATTTTGAAACTTGGCAAACCCAACTAGGTTAACACAAAACTACTAAGTTTTCTAAATAAACATTAAACTCGAAAACACAACAGAAGAAGTGAACTGAATTCTCCCTTGAGTATGCGATATGTTTATAAATTCTTCTTAGTGACATGCCAGATCCGGTCGGAGTGTTTGGGCCGGGTTTGGGGTGTTACACCTTGCCCACCTGAAGCTTAGCCCAAAGCGAGAAATCGCTGGAGAAATTCTGACTCGATTGCTTGATTTTATATGTTAGCAAGCATGAGTAATGTGCTACAAAAAAAAATACAAGAATTTCGGTAATACTAAAGAGATCATGACAAATTTGGGGGATTTGCTCGGAGGCTAAGTCGCATAGGCTAGACAATCCACTATTACAAATTTGATGAACTCCCAACAGAAACCTAGTACTATGGTAAAAAAATATATGCTTAAGCTTATGGGATTCTTTGTAGATGCGGAGGACAATAGAGCTGAACTGGATGCGAACACTCAGATTGAAATGGTGTTCAAATCCTTCACCAAGGAGTTCACTGGCTTTAGGGCCTCTTACAACTTGGGGAACAAGACGCTTACCTAATCAAGTCATGAATGAATTACTATCTTATGAGTTGATATTGAATGGTGTTAAGCAATGTAACGCCCCGAATTTTTGGGCCTAGAAGTGTTGGGCCTTGTGCATGGTAGCCGCTAAGAGACTGCACATAAAAGTTTATGTGTGCAAGAAATATCATAAATTTTTTGTTTGCTGTAATGGCTAAGTGATTTGGGTGTGTATGGGAGTGTTTAGGAAGCCTGGGTTCGAGTTTGAGCCTTGGAAAAAAATTTAATTTTTGCTCTTAAGTGAAATTGGCTGTTAGCCATTAAGACTTATGTTTAAATATGTGTGTTTCTATGTCACAAAAGGGCATGTGGTGTGATGGTGGTGGCGTCACTAAGATGGCAAGGGGAGTGGGGTTCGAATCCCATGACATGCAAATATGGGGCTTTCATTTTATGTTTTGGTGGTGCGAGAGGTAGAGTTGGAATCAAACTCTATAGAGGAAGTTGGAGACTTGGTCAACAAATTCGAATGGGAGGCTGGGAGAAATTCAAGAAGGATTAGTGGAGTGAATCAAGGAGTTGGGGAAGTGGAGAGTTGTGCCGTTTGGGGGAACTCAAATTTGGTCAATTCGGCTGGGGGGAAAATGTTAGTCATTTTTCGGCATTGGACTAGTGGTTGCCGAATTTTCCTTGCTCTCCTCCCATATTTCGGCTTTTGGGTCTTTTTCTTCCTAGAAGTATTTCTGTTGCTTTCTTTAGGTAATTGAAGGTGTTAGGCATTTTGCACTTTTCTGTTCTCTGCACTTTACTACATTTCCTTTCCTTTGCACACGGTTGCACTCTTCTTTTCCTCTGCTGCCGACTCCTCCCGCTTCACAACCTAATTGGACTGTTCTCTTCCACATCTTTTCTTTCTTACTACTATACAATTGAGCCTTCGGCAAATCGCTTGTTGCGTTCACCCTCCTCTGTGACCGATTATAGCCACATCGCTCCCTCGCTGGTTGAGTTCTCTTGACTTCTCTTTCTAGCCGAATACCCCCTCATCTTGTGGCTCCATTCTTTTTCTGTTCTATTCCGGTAGATCCTTATTGGTTAGACCGAATACACCTCACCTACTGGGCTAGCCATTTTCGATTACGCTGCTGTTAGGGGGTTGGTCTGGTACTCTTCGGTTCTACCATTGCTTGTAAGTCGATCTTCATAAGATTTTCTGACAACCGGTAAGGGTAAGTTATGTTACCCTTCATTCTTCTAACCTGAATGTTGCCTTTTTGTTGATGGGATAGTAGTTGGTTCTATCTAACAATGTGTCGTAACCATTTTTAAGTTTGAAAAAACGGGGTCGACTTTAAAAAACAAAAATAAAATAGGGAGTCGCCACCGATCTTTATTTGGTGTGATCGGATCACCTTTGTTTTAATAAAACATTTTGATTTACTAAAACAGTGTTTTTGGTCTACGAAATTTGAGAAAGCAGGCTTGGGAGTCGGTTACGTGCGAGGAAGGGTTAGCGCCCTCGTCACGCCCAAAATTGGTACCAAATTGATTATTTAATGTCTTAATGTCGAAAGTTGAAAATTAAAAAAAGAGATTTGAAAACATGATTTAAAAATGGGAACAATTTTGAGTTGAAATTTGAGATTTCTTTGTTCCGAAAGGATACAAACATCACATCCAGCACGTTAGGACACGATATTTTAAACCCTCGTAATCAAAGTCATCTCGTGATTTACGAAGCTTATTAGAAGGAAGTTTGTTTTGAGTTAAAATTTGAGATTTCTTTGTTCCGAAAGGATACAAATATCACATCCAGCACGTTAGGACACGATATTCTAAACCCTTGTTATCAAAGTCGTCTCATGATTTACGAAGTTTGTTAAAAGGATGTTCAGTTATTTAGTCAAACGAAAAATCGAAACCCAACACGTTAGGGCACTATTCCCCGAATTTCTAAATACAAAACATTGCCTTGTTTTAAAAACCTTTAGATGAAATATAGTAATTTTATAGAATGTGTTCTTTATTAGTATAGTATTAAACTAAGAAGATAAATATAGATGTTCGAGTTAAGATTTGAGATTTCTTTGTTCCGAAAGGATATAAACATCACATCCAGCACGTTAGGACACAATATTTTAATCTCTCGTAATCAAAGTCATCTCATGATTTACGAAGTTTGTCAAAAGGATGTTTAATTATTTAGTCAAACGAAAAATCGAAACCCAGCACGTTAGGGTACTATTCCCCGAATTTCTAAATACAACACATTGCCTTTATTTTTAAAACTTCAAAGAAATATGATAATTTTACAAAATGTATTTTGTTTAATATAGTACAAAACTAAGAAAACAAATATAGATGTAAATATAGTAAATGTAAAAATACTAATAATAATAATAATAATAATAATAATAATAATAGTATGGTAACAAAGCAATATTAAAATAATGGTAATAATAAATAAAATAAGGGTAATAATAATAGTATAGTGTAGTAATAATAAAATAATAAAAAAAACATTAAAAATAATAATAATAACAAAATAATAATGAAAATAAAGTAATGATAATAATAATAATAGTAATAAAATAAAATAATGATAATAACGAAAATAATAATATGTTAATATGAATATTAATAATGATAATAATAATAACTTAAATAGAAAATAATAACATATTAATAAGAAGAATAATGAAAACAATAATAGAAAGCATAAAGGAATAAACAACAAAAAGAAAAAAAATACAAGTGGTAGTAATAATAATAATAATAATAATAATAATAATAATAATAATAATAATAATAATAATAATAATAATATCAAAAATAAAAACTAAAAGGAATTGGGGGCTAAATCAAATTTTAAACGAAAGTTTGGGGAAAAAAATAAAATAATGGTTAGAGGACCTATTTACACGCCTTGTGAAAAAAAAGCGGGGGGCGAAAGGAAAATACTCCCGCCTTTCAAAGCAGCGTCGTTACCACGAGGACTAAGCTGAAACACGCAGCAAATCACAGGGCGCAAATTGAAAACCAAAAAAACCGATTGCAAAGTCATAAAAAAGGGGAGGGGCTAAAAGTGCAATTAGCCCCTCAGAGAAAAAAAACGCGGATCCTATGGCGGTCGGGTCCGCGGCGTGGGTTTGGTCAAAGCGGCGTCGTTTTGGTGCACGAGAAGCTTGCCCAAAGCGGCGTCGTTTTGGACGCCTATTTAAGGCACCTATCCTTCAAAAAAAATCACTTTTTAAACTGATCTAGAAAAAAAACTCTTTCATTCTTTTTTTTTCTCTGCAGGGGGGAACTCCGGCAAACATCTGGCCACCGGACCGCCGTTCTCCGTCGCGGTGGTGCGCCGTCTGCAACCACAGCGCGCGCTGATGGCGGAAAAGGTAAAAATGTATTTTTTTATATTTTTTATTCTTTAATAATACATTATGTATATGCCGAAAAGAAAAAGGAAAAACTTAAAAAAAATAGAAAGGAAGAAAAAGTTACCTCATTGGCCTCTGTTTTGATTCTTAGGGTTTTTTAGTGGTTTTTCTTGTTTAATCTATGCGTACCTTTCTCTAATCTTTTGTTCTTTTGTTTCAATCTCTCTATTTTATATTGGAGTGTGTTTGTGAACTACGGTGATTTCTTGTACTGATAATCTGACTAAATCTCTTTGTTTTTCATTCAAAATCATGTCTAAAAAATACAAAGAATTCTAATGGGCTTTTATAGCCTCATTTTACAAACTTTCTGTCACTTCTTGTTTTAATGCTGCAGGTGGCTTGGGCGGTGGAGAGGCGGTGGACGTGACAGGCGTCAGAGGCGGCGGGTCAGAGGACCGAACAAGTGGCCCTAGGTGCGGCGCCTAGGGTTTCCTTCTGCTTTTTATTTTTCTGATTAAGGTTGGGCTAATTGGGCCGTGTTGGGTTAGGGGTTTGGTTATTGGGTTTGTAGGATTAGCTTGGGTCTGGTAGTTTTTGTAATTGGGTTTGGGGCATTGAAATTGGGTTTGGTCATTGGGTTATCTGATTTTGGGAATTAGATTGTAAAATGGGCTCCGATTTTTAGTTTCGTTGGGCTTTAACGGGCCCGGGCCAAAATTGGGTTGTACAACTGCCCCTCTTTGCTTGTTATTGTGTAACAGGAACAGAGCAAAGACTTTTAAGAAAGCCCAATTTTGCCCGAACTTGCTGAGTCTTGACTTTTTTGGTGCTCTTTTTCTTTAAGTAGCCTCATTCCAGTCCACCGCATCTTGTCGCTTCGATCCACTCCACCGCTACTTCAGCTAGATAGGACCTGTAGCTTCAATTTACTCCTGCTGCAACTTTGAGGGGATGAGATTTGTTTATTTTAAATTGCTCCACTGCATCTTCAAGGAGATAAAGTTTGTAATCTTCAGCCTATTCCACTGCTGGTCAGGAAGATAGGACGATCATGTTCCACTACTGTTTAGGGCAACAGGATCCATAATTTTTGACCTATTCCACTGCTGGTCAGGGATATAGGATGGTGGCTTAAATCGTGTTCCTTACTGTTTAAGGAGCCAAGATTTGCCTTCGATCTTGCCCCACTACTGTTTAGGGCAACAAGATCTACAATCTTCAACCTATTCCACTGCTGGTCAGGGATATAGGACGGTGGCTTAAATCGTGTTCCTTACTATTTAAGGAGCCAAGATTTGCCTTCGATCTTGCCCCACTACTGTTTAGGGCGACAAGATCTACAATCTTCAACCTATTCCACTGCTGGTCAGGGATATAGGATGGTGGCTTAAATCGTGTTCCCTACTGTTTAAGGAGCCAAGATTTGCCTTCGATCTTGCCCCACTACTGTTTAGGGCGACAAGATCTATAATCTTCAACCTATTCCACTGCTGGTCAGGGATATAGAACGGTGGCTTAAATCGTGTTCCCTACTGTTTAAGGAGCCAAGATTTGCCTTCGATCTTGCCCCACTACTATTTAGGGCGACAAGATCTACAATCTCCAACCTATTCCACTGCTGGTCAGGGATATAGGATGGTGGCTTAAATCATGTTTCCCTACTGTTTAGAGAGACAAGATTTGCCTTCGATCTTGCCCCACTACTGTTTAGGGCGACAAGATCTACAATCTTCAACCTATTCTACTGCTGGTCAGGGATATAGGACTGTGGCTTAAATCATGTTTCCCTACTGTTTAGAGAGACAAGATTTGCCTTCGATCTTGCCCCACTACTATTTAGGGCGACAAGATCTACAATCTTCAACCTATTCCACTGCTGGTCAGGGATATAGGATGGTGGCTTAAATCGTGTTACCTACTGTTTAAAGAGCCAAGATTTGCCTTCGATCTTGCCCACTCTCTTGTTTAGAGGCGACAAGATCTACAATCTTCAACCTATTCCACTCTTGAGTGGGGATATGGGGCGGTGGCTTAAATCATGTTTCCCTCTTTGTTTAGAGAGACAAGATTTGCTTTCGATCTTGCCCCACTCTTTGTTTAGGGCGACAAGATCTACAATCTTCAACCTATTCCACTGCTGGTCAGGGCAATAGGATGGTGAATTCACCGATGCTGCTACACCGTCCTCTGGGGACTTGTCCTGTAGACTCGGTTTTACATGCTTATGTTTATGCCAAATGATTAGGACACAATGATCAGAAGGAATCTAATGCTCCTAACTAAATGTATTATGGACAATATTCGCATGAATGCAGAATGTCATGAGAATGATCTTTTTACAATGATTAGAATGCAATGATTGGAATGAATCAAATACTCTTAACTAAATGATTATAGACGACATTTGCATGAATGCAGAATGTCATAAGAATGATCCCCTTTTAAATGCTAGGGTTGTAATTGCTCGTTTGTTCGTCAAGGTCGTGTCACGGACGCAATATCTCTTCTCATGCAACTGATATCTTTGATGGAGAATCTGGAGAGATGGTCATGATTTTAGACTCCTCTTTCTCGAATGTTTCTCACCCCTAGGCGTGGTGGTTCTTGGCAACAGTCCTGTTTCAGGTTCCCGCGCTGTTTAGAAACTTCCAGAGTAATAGGCAGAACTCCTTTTATGGAAGCATTATGGGTCCATTAACCGTTATTTCAATTGCAAACTGCTTAAAAGATTCAAATGATGGACAACATTGGAATTTATGAAGAATAGAATTGAATTAACAAAAGTGAACATTATTGGAATACAAAAATGGGTAAAAAGGAAAGTAGGTGCCCCAGATATCGCAGTTTGAGCTTCACCATTCAATCTTCCTGAAGATCGTTTTGAGCTGAATAGATGTTGGGAGATCTGCAGTGTTTTGTAGATGTATTGAGGTGTAACATTCCTCCATTTTGCTAATTCTGAGAGAACAAAATCGTCGCATATCCCTTCTTTTGTCAGAATTTCAGCCGCCCTTTTCGGGTTTTTGACTCAAAAACCCCTTTGGTCTCAAAGCGCCCTTTACGGGTTTTCACTTTGACCTCTCCATTTTTTTTGGAAGGTCTTAAAGTGCCCTTTGCGGGTTTTCACTTTAGCCTTTTCCTCTTCAAGCAAAATACTTCTTGACTGAATCCGAATTTATAGGATTGGATAAGTTTTTCCCATCCATCTCGGCCAAGATCAGTGCTCCTCCAGAGAAAGCCTTTTTCACCACATAAGGTCCTTCCCAATTTGGCATCCATTTTCCTCTGAAATCTTTTTGTATGGGGAGGATCTTTTTCAAAACTAAGTCTCTCTCGTGGAATTCTCTTGGGCGCACCTTTTTGTCGTACGCTCGCGTCATTCGCTTTCGGTACATCTGACCATGACAGATAGCTTTCAGCCTCTTCTCCTCAATCAAATTTAGCTGATCATATCGAGCCTGAATCCATTCTGCTTCGTCCAACTTTAGTTCGGACAAGACTCGAAGGGACGAAATTTCGACTTCGATGGGTAAAACTGCCTCCATTCCGTAGACCAAAGAGAAAGGAGTTGCCCCGGTGGAGGTTCTGACCGATGTTCGATAGGCGAAAAGGGAAAATGGTAACTTTTCATGCCAATCTTTGTAAGTCTCAGTCATTTTCCCCACTATCTTCTTGATGTTTTTATTCGCTGCTTCCACTGCACCATTCATTTTTAGACGATATGGTGACAAATTGTGGTGTTTGATCTTGAATTGCCTGTAGACCTCTGTGATCATGCTGTTGTTCAAGTTTAACGCATTACCGGATATGATCTTCTCAGGCATTCCATATCGACATATGATTTCCTTTTTCAAGAACTTGCTGATTGCTGATTTCGTCACATTAGCATACGAAGTGGCTTCTACCCACTTAGTGAAGTAGTCGATTACCACGAAGATGAACCGATGTCTATTGGAAGCTTTTGGCGAGATTGGTCCAATGACGTTCATGCCCCACATAGAGAAAGGCCATGGGGAGGTCATAACATGTAGAGGTGATGGTGGTACATGGATCTTGTCCCCATAAATTTGACACTTATGACATTTCTTGGCATAATCAATGCAATCTCTTTCCATGGTAGACCAATAATACCCAAATCTCATGATTTGCCTAGCCATTGTGAAGCCATTGGCATGTGTTCCACAGACGCCCTCATGGACTTCTTCTAGGATTTTCTTAGACTCGGCGGCGTCCACACACCTCAGTAATACTTGATCCTTTCTTTTTTTGTATAGGACCTCTCCATCTAAGACATAGTCACAGGCTAGTCTTCTCAATGTCCTTTTGTCATTTTCAGTTGCTTGATCAGGGTATTCATGATTTTTCACATATTGCAGTATATCGTGGTACCACGGGTGATCATTTTTCTCTTCTTCTTCGACGTTGTAGCAATGGGCCAGGGCATCATAAATACTCATTTGGATAGGTTTTATATCCTTATTTTTGTTTACTTGGGCCATGGAAGCCAAGGTGGCCAGAGCATCAGCCATCTGATTTTCGTCTCTTGGTAGATAACTGAAAGTGATGTCATCGAACCCCTTGATCAATTCTTGGACCAATCTTTTGTAGTCGACCAGCTTGGGATCTCTTGTTTCCCATTCCCCTTTGAGTTGATAAATTACCAATGCAGAACTCCATATACCTCTAGTACCCTAATTTTTCGTTCTATAGTGGTACAGATACCCATGATACAAGCTTCGTATTCTTCCATATTATTCGTGCAATCAAAATCCAGTTTACAAGTAAATGGATAATGATCTCTGTTTGGGGATACCAGAACTGCCCCAATTCCATTGCCCACAGCATTTGATGCCCCGTCAAAGTTCAGTTTCCAAGGACGATCTTCTGTGGTACCTTCTTCGGTGGCTGCCACATACATCAAATCTTCATTAGGGAAATCGAAGTCCAAAGGCTCATAATCTTCCAGGGCTCTACTGGCTAGAAAATCCGCTATCGCACTCCCTTTCACTGCCTTTTGGTTTACATAAACTATGTCGAATTCAGAAAGCAAAATTTGCCATCTGGCCGTCCTTCCATTCAAAGCAGTCGATTCCATCATATACTTCAGAGGGTCTAGCTTCGAGATGAGCCAAGTCGTATGATACAACATATACTGCCTCAATCTCCGAGTTGTCCAGATCAAGGCACAGTACAGTTTCTCGATTGGTGAGTACCTTGTTTCACATTCAATGAACTTTTTACTAAGGTAGTATATTGCCTTCTCTTTCTTTCCTGACTCATCGTGTTGGCCAAGCACACATCCCATTGAATTGTCAAGTACTGTCAAGTAGAGGATTAATGGCTTGTCTGGATTAGGCGGCGTCAATACTGGGGAATTGGACAGGTATTGCTTCACTTTGTCAAAGGTCTTCTGGCATTCCTCGTCCCATGCGCCTGGATTGTGTTTCTTAAGAAGACGGAATATGGGGTCACATCTCTCAGTTAGTTGTGAAATGAACCGGGCGATGTAATTTAATCTTCCTAAGAAACCTCGAACTTCTTTTTGGGTGCACGGTGGAGGAAATTCTTGTATAGCTTTGACTTTGTCTAGGTCAACCTCAATCCCTTTTTCACTGACTATGAATCCTAACACGTTTTCACTGGCCAAGGCCCAGAAGGTACATTTATTTGGATTAAGCTTTTTATTGAAATTTCCTCAACCTCAAGAATAATTTCCTCAAGACTTGCACATGCTCCTTTTTAGTTCGGGATTTGGCGATCATATCATCGACATAAACTTCAATTTCTTTGTGCATAATGTCATAGAATAGGGTTACCATGGCTCTCTGATATGTCGCTCCCGCATTTTTTAGTCCAAACAGCATCACCTTATAGTAAAACGTTCCCCACATGGTTACAAATGTTGTCTTATCCATGTCTTTAAGATGCATCTTTATCTGGTTGTATCCTGAGAAGCCATCCATGAAAGAGAACAGCGAATAGCCTGCCGTATTGTCCACTAAGGTGTCGATGTGAGGTAATGGGAAATTGTCTTTCGGGCTAGCCTTGTTTAGATCCCTGTAGTCTACACACATTCGCACTTTCCCATATTTCTTAGGGACAAGGACGATATTGGCTACCCATTCCGAGTATTTAACCACTTGCAAGAAACCTGCGTCAAATTGCTTCTTGACCTCTTCTCTTATTTTCAGCAGAACGTCTGGCCTCATTCTTCAAAGTTTCTGTTGGACTGGCTTGTACTCCTCTTTTATGGGCAACTAATGTACCACGATATCTGTGCTGAGCCCGGGCATGTCTTGATACGACCACGCGAATACATCTTTGAATTCTTGGAGTAACTCAATGAGGTCTCGCCTTGTCTCTGCCGTAATACAAACTCCGATTTTCACTTCCTTCTTTTCTCGTCCGTCTCCCATGTTCACTATTTCTACTAACTCCTTGTGAGGTAGGATCTGCTTTTCTTCTTGTTCTACCATCCTTAACAGTTCAGGAGACAGGTCACAACCTTGGTCATCTTCCAAATTCTGAAAATCTTCCATATCTATATCTTGCTTGAAAGGACATTCAGAGTCATTGGTAGCGTTACTCAAATCATTGATATTTGGGGACCTGTTATAAAGATGAATAAAAGGTCCATAGAAAAAAAGAATCTAAGCATATTTATTGGCATGGTATGATTATGAATGAAGAATGGAAATAAAAGAATATTTAAAGAATCATGAAGATGAATGAAGTAAAAAGAATAGAATAAGATTTGCTCAAAATAGCGATATTTAGACATAAGACATGCTTCACAAAAGGGAATCTTATTGCTTCTAGACTTAAAGCAACAAGTGTGGTTCTGAATATTACTCTGAATAAGTTCTAAAAGCTACAGGAATTTCCTCCGCGGTCCAGTTGTCTAGAATACTGCCGGGCTCATAGGGGCGGATGCCATTCCAGTTTTCCTCTTCAGTTTTTTCCTCGGATACAGCATTGACGTGCATGTTTCCCCATATTTCTTTCGTGGATTCTTCATTTCGCGTTCCTCGTGCTGGATGGATAATCCCTCTTGATATAAAAGTCTTGCAAATGTGGGGAATTGTCATCGGTTCCCATTTAATCTCATCCCCACTCAAACGTGCTTTCCTTCTTTCTTGTTTCTTCTCTAACTCTTTCTTTCTTTGTTTTGCGTCCGGCTTGAATCCTAAGCCGAAGAGGTCTCATTTTTCTTTCAATCTCGGGGCCTCGATCTCTCCTTGGAGATACCTTCCAAATCCTTTCCCAGGTACAGCTCCTTTCCCGACCATCAGTTGTAAACCCATTTTCGTAGTTTTGGATATTTGAGGCACTGGGATCTTGTTCCCCTCGATGATGAATGTTGCGTTGACAAATTCCAAAGAGCGGAAGGAACACTCAATCGCCTCGTCGCTTGCCTATAAATATGGCACACTGTTTGTTACAGTCGCGATGATGTCCTCTTCAACATTTATCGTCACCAGACAACCCCCTATAACTAACTTTAACTTTTGGTGCAACGACGAGGGCACTGCTCCCACTGAGTGTATCCAAGGTCTCCCCAGCAAGCAATTATAGGACGGCTTGATATCAATTACTATGAAATCTACTTCATATGTACCTGGGCCAATTAATAGAGGCACTTCGATCCTCCCCATGACTTTTCTTTTAGTTCCATCGAATGCCCTCACTACATTGTGGCAGGCCTTCATGTGAGAGCTATCAATGGGTAATCGATTCAGCGTCGATAGTGGCAAGACATTGAGTGCCGATCCATTATCGACCAGTACCCCTGGTAGTGTGTATCCTTTGCACCGTGTGGTAATATGGAGAGCTTTGATGGAACCCATACCTCCCGGCGGGATCTCGTCATCATTAAAGAAAATAAAGTTGTCGGCACTTATATTGCTAATCAGACGATCCAGCTTGTTAATGAAAATATCATTAGCAACATAAGTTTCATTCAATACTTTCATCAGTGAGTTGCGATTCGCCTCCGAGCTCAACGGCAAGTCTAGCACAGATATGCGAGCCGGTTGCTTATGCAGCTGCTCCACAACACTGTACTCACTATGTTTTAAGAATTTTAAGAATTCCTTAGCCTCTTCTTCCTTCACTAGCTCGTTTATAGGCGATTCCTATTTGGTCGCCTTTTCCTTCTTTTGTTCGCCTATCAAAGCTTTCTCTTTTGTGAGTTCTACTCGTGTGTTTGCCTCGTCGTAGTGCTTTCCGCTGCACGTATAGGAGCCTACCTCCTGTCTAGATGAGCTTTGATGATTAGCAATTATGGCTCTGAGCTGGCTCACAGTGATTGGCTTCGAATAACTTTTGTCATGGGTACTTATGTTATTTACATTGTTGTCTCTTTTCTTCGGGATCGTCTTTCTTGCCGCATCTAATTGTATTTTCTATCATTTCTCCTGACATCACGATATCTAAAAAACTTTTAGTAGCGCTCCCCAGCATGTGATTAATGAAAGGAGCCTTCAAAGTATGGATGAAAAGCATGGTTGTTTCCTTCTCCAAGAGAGGTGACTGAACTTGTGTTGCTATCTCTCTCCATCGCTGGGCGTATTGTCTGAAGCTCTCACTTGGCTTTTTCTCCATATTTTGTAGCGTGATCCTGTCGGGAGCTATGTCAGCTACGTGGCCATAGTGTTTCATGAAGGCCTGTGCCAGGTCCTTCCATGTCTTAATCTGGGCACGACTGAGCTGATTGTACCATTTGGCCGCAGACCCGGCCAGACTATCCTGAAAGTAGTGAATCAGCAATTGGTCATTATTAACGTGTCCCGCCATCCGTTGACAGAACATCGTGATGTGCACTTCGGGACAACTAGTCCCGTTGTACTTTTCAAAATCTGAGGTTTTAAACTTTGGCAGAAGTACCAAGTCCGAGACCAAACTTAAGTCCTTAGCGTCTACCCCATAACGGTAGTCAGCAGTCTCCATTACTTTGAATTTCTCCTCTAACCACTTGCAACGGTCCTCAAGTTGTCTCGGCAAGTCCACTTTTGCCTGGTCCATTTCTGCCACTTCGTCGAAATCAGGGACCACAGGGTTAGCTGGACTATCCCCTGGGCTAGAACCCAAGCCTATCGGAAAGTGCGTAGGTAACTCGGTATCAGACGTCTGATACTGAGGCCTGATGGTGACAGGCGTTCTTTGGGGGTACATATCTGGTTGTGCTTGGGTGTTTGTTGGGGTAAAACCCGGAGGGTGAGGAGGTCCTTCACTAATAGCGGGGCCTTTTCCTTTTTCACGTTCTTTAGCCAGCAACTGCGTCAGCTGGCTTATCATATTATTTTGGGATTCTTGCATCCGCTCTATCATGTCCTGTTGTATCTTGGCTAATCGTTCTTGCATTTGATCCTGCATGTCTTTTTGCATCTGCTCTAACTTTTCTATTCTTTGATCCATTACTTTTGTTTTACCTCGTGTACCGTAGCGATGTTCTAGGATAACTGCCATAATTTAGGGTCCCTTTGTAAGATTTAATGCGCATGATGCAATGTAATGCTGATGCATGAAATGTATGCAATAAAAAGGCATTGATTCTGATTCAATTTCTATTAGAATAACTTTTCTAGAAAAGAAATTTCTTCACATAAAACGGATTACAGATAAGGCTTCGCCCTAATACTTAAAGCCTTGACTTTCTTAAGAAGCCAAGATAACTCTCGGCCTCGCTCTGACTCTGACTCGTACTTTAAACTTAGTACATCAACCTGGACTGCTAAGGTCTGTAAGTGATCCGTCACTTCTCGTACTTGAGCTACCGCTTCGCCCATAATGTAGTCCCGATCTCTGACTTGACTCTGGGAGTGATGAAGTTGTTCTTTCCAACGCTCTTCATTGACTTCAAGAAGTTCCACCCGAAGCTCACAACCATGTAAAGCGGACTCTAGCTCTTCTATTCTTGCTTTCATCTCTTCAATTTTGCTCAAACTAGCCTTCAACTCGACTACAGAATTACGGCTACGATACTGATATAATGATCTTTCTAACTCCGACACCCGATTCTTTAGTTTCTCTTTCTCGTTTTGACTTTCTACCAGACTCTTTTTCAGAGTATCCTCTCGCTCTTGAGTATCTCGGAGTTTTCTTCCCCATTGACTTGCTCTATTCTTTTCCTCTTTAATTTCTTGACGCCATTACTCTGACGTTTTTCCCAGTCTAGCAGTTTTCATTGACCTTCGCAGCTTCTTGTAGTCTGTTTTCAAGCCATCCAAATCTTCTTCAGCATTATTCTTCCCCTTTCTCATTTTCTTGGCTTCTAGTTTCTGAATGTCGACATCCAATCCCAGCTGCACTTTCTCTTCTTCTAATTGTTCTATCCTTTTCCCTAATTCCAAACTCTTTTTCTCAAAGTCTTGTTTGATGATTTCGAGCTCAGATGGGATCACCTGCAAGTATTCTTCCAGTGATCGAGTGTTTTCTTGACCTGATGTGGGGATGTTGTCGTTGATTCTCTGACTCCACCACCGTTCATATTCGGGGGTCGTCATTGGTACTCTGGTGAGTCCCTTCATTTTTTGGGTTTGGGTCCATGCATTTGCTATCTCGCGAACTCTCTTCTTATAATTATCGTCCTTGTATGAAAACTCGCACTGAGCTAACCCATGTGTCGCAGGTATGAACTGCCTTGATCGATACTGCCTCATCACGAGTAATGGAGCATACCCAACAGCTCCTTATTTCCCGAGTAAAGGGACCCATTCAAACTCTCCACACCGATACAATATCTCGTCAGGGATCATCCACGGAGCTCTCCATTCAACATCTTCAACTTGTAAATTCTGGAGAATCGCCATCCATTTCTCTCTAGAAAGGTCGTCCCGCCTTGATGTAACCGCTAATACCTTTAAAGGAGAGTAGTTCTTGAAAAAAACTTTATATGAAACCTTTTCTACTTTCCAAAAATGGCTATGGAACCATGATAGCAAAAGCTGTGCACATCCCATGAACCTCCCCTCGCCCGCTCTCCGGCAAGCATTCAATGATCTGAAGGTTTCGGCTAAGATTGTAGGGACGGGTGTGACTCCTTTATCAAGTCTATCAAATAGGTTTGAGACTACTTCCTCTACATGCCCTAATGCCTTGGGAAAGACGACTAAACTGTAGATGCTTAAAGCGAAAACGTCAACCCTTTTTTTCATATCTGGATGCACTAGGATCAGATCCCTCAAATGTCTCCAAGGGAAGCACTTACAATCTCATTTTTGCTTGATCCGGGCTGTAATCCACTGCTCGCTCATCCCTGTAATGTTCATTAGCTTTTTTAATAATGTCGGCACATTAACAGCTCTTGAATAAGTCTTGTCGGTTTGAATCTTTGGGCAACAGAGCAAGGCTGTGTACTCTTCTAAGGTAGGTACCAAATCCACTTTTCCAAAAGTAAAGTAACTATAAGCGGGGTTCCAGAACTGGGTGATAGCTCGGAGTTGGTACTCGTCTACCTTGATATCAAGCAGATAGGGCAAATTACCATAATTATAGTAGAATAACTGCTTGATCTCGTCGCCCCATGAATCCCATATCTCCTTCAATTCTTACAGGTTATTCTGGGTTACACTGATGCGGGTGAAATCCCACAACTCTGATTCATATCCCATGGTCAGACTGTCTCCTTTCTCTTGCTGTATCCTCTCGGACCATATCTGAATAGCTGCATTATCCTCCACTCTATCAAGAAACCCCTTTTCCATGTTAAGCTTTTCTATCTAGCAACCGAATGTGAATCAACACCTTTTATGATGAAATGCCATGCAATAACAGCAAAACATAACAAGTCAATATCATGTACAAAGAAGAACTCAAAGCAAACAGGAAATAATCAAGCACCTAATTAGGTAACCACTAGGGTTTGCGCGGCTCTACCTAAGGTGGGCCCTTAAGGTTCACTATATGTGGTTTGGTTCGAAAAAGAGGTACCCAAACTAGCAGATTTCTCAATCCTCACCCATTATAGGCTCATACGGACTGAGTTCAGTTCAGGGGAATACATTTCCCTATGGCTACACGGAGATAAAAATCTCACGAAGACATAGGTACAGATGTATCCCGAAAGCGATCCACTATCCTGCACGGAGGTAAAAACCTCACGAAGGAGTAGTTTCTCACTTCCACTTAAAAGGGTGTGACTTTATAGTCATGCAATGCAATGTGTGGAGATATACAAAAACTTGAAATACTAAACAATAAATAAAGTGATGACAAACAAAAACTGATGAAATGCAATGAAAGGACCGTATGTTAAAACCAAATTTTTAATTTTCGACAAAAAGACAAAAGTTAATTAATTCAGTGGAGTCGCCAAGCTGTCGTAACCATTTTTAAGTTTTAAAAAATGGGGTCGACTTTAAAAAACGAAAATAAAATAGGGAGTCGCCACCGATCTTTATTTGGTGTGATCGGATCACCTTTGTTTTAATAAAACATTTTGATTTACTAAAATAGTGTTTTTGGTCTACTGAAATTTGAGAAAGCGGGCTCGGAGTCGGTTACACGTGAGGAAGGGTTAGCGCCTAAATCACGCCCAAAATTGGTACCAAATTGATTATTTAATGTCTTAATGTCGAAAGTTGAAAATTAAAAAAGAGATTTGAAAACATGATTTAAAAACGGGAACAATTTTGAGTTGAAATTTGAGATTTCTTTGTTCCGAAAGGATACAAACATCACATCCAGCACGTTAGGGCACGATATTTTAAACCCTCGTAATCAAAGTCATCTCGTGATTTACGAAGTTTATTAAAAGGAAGTTTGTTTTGAGTTAAAATTTGAGATTTTTTTGTTCCGAAAGGATACAAATATCACATCCAGCACGTTAGGACACGATATTCTAAACCCTCGTAATCAAAGTCGTCTCATGATTTACGAAGTTTGTTAAAAGGATGTTCAGTTATTTAGTCAAACGGAAAATCGAAACCCAGCACGTTAGGGCACTATTCCCCGAATTTCTAAATACAAAACATTGCCTTGTTTTAAAAACCTTTAGATGAAATATAGTAATTTTATAGAATGTGTTTTTTATTAGTATAGTATTAAACTAAGAAGATAAATATAGATGTTCGAGTTAAGATTTGAGATTTCTTTGTTCCGAAAGGATATAAACATCACATCCAGCACGTTAGGACAGGATATTTTAATCTCTCGTAATCAAGGTCATCTCATGATTTACGAAGTTTGTCAAAAGGATGTTTAATTATTTAGTCAAACGGAAAATCGAAACCCAGCACGTTAGGGCACTATTCCCCGAATTTCTAAATACAACACATTGCCTTTATTTTTAAAAACTTCAAAGAAATATGACAATTTTACAGAATGTATTTTGTTTAATATAGTACAAAACTAAGAAAACAAATATAGATGTAAATATAGTAAATGTGAAAATACTAATACTAATAATAATAATAATAATAGTATGGTCACAAAGCAATATTAAAATAATGGTAATAATAAATAAAATAAGGGTAATAATAATAGTATAGTGTAGTAATAATAAAATAATAAAAAAAAACATTAATAATACTAATAACAAAATAATAATGAAAATAAAGTAATGATAATAATAATAATAATAATAATAATAGTAATAAAAATAAAATAATGATAATAACTTGAAAATAATAATATGTTAATATGAATATTAATAATGATAATAATAATAACTTAAATAGAAAATAATAACATATTAATAAGAAGAATAATGAAAACAATAATAGAAAGCATAAAGGAATAAATAACAAAAAGAAAAAAATAAAATAAAATACAAGTGGTAGTAAAGTAATAGTAATAATAATAATAATAATAATAATAATAATAATAATAATAATAATAATAATAATAATAATAATAACTAAAAGGAATTGGGGGCTAAATCAAATTTTAAACGAAAGTTTGGGGCAAAAAATAAAAAAAATGGTTAGAGGACCTATTTACACGCGTGAAAAAACTGGAGGGGGCGAAAGGGAAAATACTCCCGCCTTTCAAAACGACGTCGTTACCACGAGGACTAAACTGAAACACGCAGCAAATCACAGGGCGCAAATTAAAAACCAAAAAAACTGATTGCAAAGTCATAAAAAGGGGGAGGGGCTAAAAGTGCAATTAGCCCCTCCGAGAAAAAAAACGCGGATCCTAGGAGCGGGTCGGGTCCATGCGCGGGTTTGGTCAAAACAACGTCGTTTTGGTGCCTGAGGAGCCTGCCCAAAACGACGTCGTTTTGGACGCCTATTTAAGGCACCTATCCTTAAAAAAATCACTTTTTCAAGTGATTTAGAAAAAAAACTCTTTCATTCTTTTTTTTTTCTCTGCAGGGGGGAACTCCGGCAAACATCTGGCCACCGAACCGCCGTTCTCCATTGCCGGTGCCGCCGCGTCGGCCACCGCGCACGGTGGCCGGAAAAGGTGAAAATGTATTTTTTTATATTTTTTATTCTTTAATAATATATTATGTATAGGTCGAAAAGAAAAAGGAAAAACTTAAAAAAATAGAAAGGAAGAAAAAGTTACCTCCTTGGCCTCTGTTTTGATTCTTAGGGATTTTTAGTGGTTTTTCTTGTTTAATCTATGCGTACCTTTCTCTAATCTTTTGTTCGTTTGTTTCAATCTCTCTGTTTTATATTTGAGTGTGTTTGTTAACTACGGTGATTTCTTGTACTGATAATCTGACTGAATCTCTTTGTTTTTCATTCAAATTTGTAACACCCCAAACCCGGTCCAAACATTACGACCGAATTTGGTATGCCACGGAGAAAAGTTTTTGAAAATCCCTCTAAGCCGATTAAAATTTTTGATAAAAGATATTGTTTTGATTTAAAATAGTTGAGGTGTTATGAAGAAAGCATTATTTAATGTCATTTAAAAATATATTAAGTTAGGTTGTTACAGTTTCAAATGTACCCGATGGTACTTTAAAACATTTTGCGTTTAATTTGAGAAAACATGTGCATCCGTTTTAACATCATCAAATAGTTTAAACAAAACATTCAAAACATGCAGCAATAATAAAATAATCCTAGGAGGCCTTATTACAATTAAGCAACATAAACCCAAAAGGAAGATAGATAAAATCCAAAATTCATTTATTAAAAATCTCCACTGCATGGCCACCTCGAGTCCATCCGGCTCCTCACCCGCGATCTACGAGTCACCTGAAAAATGTTAAAGGAAAAAGGTGAGTCATCAAGACCCAATGTGTAACCCTTTTTCCCGGTTTAATGCAACGTCATACACAAACCACTGGTGGTGCCAAACCACTTGGTGACATATAGTCACAAAATCCGTCATATTGTGGTGCCAAACCCTTTGGTGACCGAAGTCACAAATCAAATGATGGGGCCAACCCATCGTGTGATACCAAATCTTTGGCGTCAATCCCGTATCTCAAAGTGGGGCCAACCCACGGTGGTGCTAAGCCACGAGGGACGAGACGCTATGAGGTGCCAAACCTCGGAGGTACCAAACCTCCGTGACCGTAGTCACAATGTGTTACCAAAACACCGGTGTCCGTCGACACACGAATATCACGCGCCTCTCCACTCATAAAACCCACATTCAATCAATGATATTTAACAACAATCATGCCAACATGCTCATTTATAAACATATTGTAACATCCCCAAACCGGCCCATTCACTACGAATAGAATCTGGTTATGTTATGGGAAAAACTTATTAGCGAAAAACAAAGTTGCCATTTAACTTTTTGTCTAAACTCCTTTAGAGTAGTTTTACTTGCAGAAATCTTGGGCATGTTTGTTTGCAAACCGTTAGGTTACTTTGAAATCTCGGGGTTTCGTCTTTAAAACTCTTAGTTGTCAATTTCCTTAGGTTGGAAAACGTTTAAAACATCAGACTCAAGTGGTTTAAGCTTAGTTCATAAAAGTAACATTATTCCCAAATCTCTTTAGACATAAATTACCAAAAGAAAACCAAATAACTTAAGAGGCTCTTATTACAACATAATGATTCCAAGTACTTGGTAATAAAGTGCATAAAGAAAATATTAAAACGTCCTTTGCATGGGCCACCTTGTATCCACTCCAACCCGGTCCGATCATCCTTTCTGCGATGTTGGATAAGAGATTGGGTGAGTCACAATGACTCGATGTGCAACTAAACCATCGAAATCCACCCACATGCTAACCACATAACATCCCAAATATCAAATGCAACATGCAAGTATAATTATTTAGACATTACCACAATGCGGCTTGGCCCACCTTCAAATTATTACAAATCTTTGGACTAGGCCCTTTTCACATTAGTCCAGCGATCACCGGGTTTGGCCCATGTCCACGTATGTCCCCAAAACATACCTATTCATTGGGCTTGGCCCATTTTCATATTATTTCATAAGCGGAATAATGCAATCATGAAACCCACCCAAACCTAGGGTCCATCCGCTACACACCCCCTTATCCAGCCTACCACACACCAGGGGACTATCGAGTCACCCTCTCCTTTTTCCTCCAAAAAGGCAACCAATGCCATCCACGATGTAGCATATAGCTAACATCAAACCACGATGGAGCACACAGCAATCCATCAAGCCACGATATGGCATAAGCCGATATCAATCAAGGTAACCACGCGAACTAAATCGCAAAGATCCACAACGCGCGACCTCGATCGGCGCCAATCCACGATGTAGCACAAAGCTGACATCAACCACGTACTCGAAGTACACCCGTACCTTCTTTTCATATCCCACCCATGCACATGCCACATAAAATATAATCGTGATCATGCATGCACATGCTTATTAATATCCATAAACATACTCATCAACAAATAATCACATTGCAACAGTCCGATACTAACTCGATCATCGCTATACCCTTAAGGGTACCATTTTCACCTTTAAGCGCACTTGTTAGCAAACATATACAATAGGCAAATATCACGCAAATCCGGAAACAATGGATAACTACACACCTTATTACTAGGAGTTCTAGACTCTCGATCCTCGACGCGCTTATCGTCTAGCGAAACTACGGCTATTTGCTTAACGTTTTTACGTTGTTGGCCCACACCCGTGGCCAATCCCGCTCTTTGAAACCGCTCTTTTCTTGAACTTGAATAGGGACCTTCCCTTGCCCACTCGGTAGTTGTGGCCTCCATCAAAAAGCTTAATCAGTGTGAGTTAACCCCAAAACACCACTTAAGCATTTAACCTTAATAAATAACCTTACCTCCACTTGATCAAACCGATTGCTACAAGCGGAGGCTTGGCCAACCACTAAAACCCCAGAGTATCTCGATCCACGAACCCGAAAAGATCTAAGTTAACATTTGGCCCAAGTGCTATCAAGTTGAGAGAAAGAAATTCGGCAAAGGGGTGATGGATGTAGATTCGGCTATTAATTAAATCAAGGGGTAGGGAACATTGGTTTCAGCCAAAGAGAGGAGAAAGAAAGGTGTGGGGTGTACTTTCGGTTTTGAAGTGAAAAGGAAGGGAAATAGGGAGAGTGAAGGGTTCGGCCACTTGGAAAAAAATGTGAGAGAAGAAGAACAACAAGCTTTGGAGAAAAGGTTTCGGCAACCAAGGAAATGGGGAACAAAATTCGGCAAGGGAGAGAAAGCGGATGGTGAATGAATAATGAGCACTTCCCCTATTTATACTAAAAGGCCAAGCTCCAACCCCAAAAATAATCCTCAAAATTCTCCTAAAATACCTCCTTCCACCCATTCAAAAAGTTTGAATGAGTCAAACTTTACCTAGCCAAATTCAAAAAAATTGACCAAGTCTTCTCCACCTTTTAAGCCTTTCAAACCGTCCATCCACCCCACCAAGATGACCTTAAAAACAATGCCCATCTCTTTGCTCTTGCGAATCGAACCTGAGCCTCTTCCCCCCTGCAAATGGCGTCACACACACAAGGCCTTAGTGGCGCCTATCCTGCCACTCCACCAGCTCCTTTCTTGTGACATAAACTCCCAAATAATTCTCTTAAGACACCCCTCGCCAAGCTCCCTTTAACCCCTAAAACTAAAAATTTTCTAAGGCAACCTACCACCACCTAGGGTTCTCAGGACTCCTAAAACTTACCCAACCACACACTAGAGTGTGCCAACACCCGAGCTAAGCACCAAATGCCTAACCCCTAAAACCAGGGTGTTACAATTCTACCCTCCTTAAAATAATTTCGTCCCCGAAATTACTTGTCTAAACTAACAGTCCAATTCCTCCCGCTACGCTATGGTCTGCAATCACGATCTTAAAGAGCTAACATACTTCCCAATCATAGCCTCTAAGTTCGCACTCAAAATTCAAAGCAACTCAGAAAAGAGCTATTCCCACAAGCAAGCAAAGCAATTAAAGCATGCACCCAAAGCAGAGGAGCTTACCCGATATCACCTCAGGTTGATTCTCGATTTGGAACCATTCCCTCCATGGCTTGAACCATGACCCCTCGTTGATCGAGGGCGGTTCTTAAACGGATGTGCCTTAGATCCGCACCGAAAGCATGTTTTACTATTCCCCAACACTCTCCGTGTGAGGTCTTCCATATCGAGCACGAGACAATTCCGATTCTCAAGAATCGATGCGGGTGTATGTACCGTATTCCCAACTCTTGGTCTTTTCTGAGCATCTCCAAACGATGCTGACCATCCAACACTTCTCTTATTCTCGTTCCTACTCTTTCCTCGGTTTTCCCTTACCGTCCTCTTAACTTCTTCGGCTATACGAGCTTTCTCCACTAGCACCGCGAAGTCTCTTTCCCTCTGCGGAGCGATCAGCACTCGAAGTTCATCTCGCAATCCGTCTTCAAACCGGACGCACCTCTCATAGTCAGTGGCCACAATTCCCTTAGCATACTGACTTAGCCGTACAAACTCGCCTCGTATTAGTTATCGACTTATTTCCTTGCACCGATTTAGAACGCGCCTTCCTTTGCGCATCTAAGTAGCTTGCTCCAACGTATTTTCCTTCAAACTTTTCCTTAAAGTAGTCCCAATCCAATCGATCTGCCGGTACACCTTGTTTGATAGTGAGCCACCATCGATAAGCCTCATCCCGTAGTAGCGAAACAGCACCTTTCAACTTTTCCTCTGGGGCACAATCCAAGTCGTCCATAATTCTCTCGACTCCTTCTAGCCAATACTCCGCTACGTTCGGAGCCGTTCCCGACACTCCTCTAAAAACTTCAGCCCCGTTCGACCTAAGTCTCTCGGACACTGACTTCCGAGCTCCATTTCCCCTACTAGCTCTTGCCACTTCTTTGAAGCCGCGCGTAACATAGCTGCGACACTGCGTCCTCTTCACTTATCGGATCTTGTTCCTCTACATCCACTGCTGGCGGCACTTCACTTTCTGACCCATAGCCAGACCCTACTGGTTCCGAAGCTGTCATTCTACCTCTACCGCGTCCCCTAGAACTCATCTCTAGCGCTTCGATTTAATCTGTTTAGAAAGTTTTATGAATTAGAAATTATTGTTTCACTGTTTTATTCACGAGCAATTTTATGCAATGAAGGTCCGAGTAGTTCTTTCGAGCAATCCAGTTTCCTTTTCCTACCTGGGGGTAATTTCGTCATTTTTCCTAAAGAGATATTTGGTAATAACTTTCGAGGTCAATTTTGAAAATAGTTTTCCAACTTAGAGATTTTTCAAAATTTGCAAATCTCAAGAGTCATCTTGAAAATTTTGTTTCTCAAACAAAGTGTGTTGCAAAAATTTCAGAAAGTAGGGTCATTTTCGTAATTTTGGAAATCATGGGCATTTTCGTAAATTCTCAAAATCGAGATATCACAACATTTTACAAAATAGAATTTTTCTGATATTTAGTAAAGTAGGAATATTTCAGTAGAAGTTGAGAGAAATTTGAAAATTTAGAAACCAAGGGCATTTCGGTAATTTTGTCAACCAGGGGTATTTTCGTAAATTTCCACAAGTCAGAGTATCCTAATATTTTGAAAACTTCGGATTTTAGTATTTTGCAAGGTAAAGAGCATTTTATCAAAATTTGAGGGTAGTCTGATAATTTTGCAATGAGGGCATTTTGGTAATTTTGCCACTAAGGGCATTTTGGTAATTTTGTAAATCGAAAGAAAAGCGTCCTTCACAATCAGATTTAAGGTTTCACAAACCAGAGGGGTAAATTTGAAAATTTAAAAGCAGGGAATTTAGAAAGCAAGAAGGCTAATTCCCTTTCGGGTTTTAATAATTAGTTCGACTGTGAACAAATCCTCTTGGTTAAGGTGAACCGTAGCTACGCACGGTAGGATTCGAGTAAAGAGGAGGTGAGTCGCTAGGATTTGCTTAAATACCAAGCTCTTCTTGAATGCCACTCCTAGACATGCGTCGAGTGGTTACCACACCTTAACTCGCGACTTACTTCACGGGTTGTTTACGAGTTTTAAGTTTTATGCAAGTGTTTGAGTAGACTAATCCTAGGGTCCAAATGGATCCTAGTATTCTATTCTGAGCCCAAACTAAGCCCAAATCAATTCATACAAACAGATCACTTCAAGAGAGTCCGAAGTACTTACAGTGGTGGACTTGGTCGGAGAGGTACAGTGCCATGCGAGTAACACGAAAACCTTTTATAAAAGCCCCTATTTGAAAAGCCCGTTTTGAAAAGCTGTTTGAGCCCAAAACCCTCAAAGCCGAGTTTTGAACACGGCTCGACGATAAAGCAGTAACATCCCCAAACCCGGCCCATTCACTACGACCGAACTGGTTATGTTATGGGAAAAACTTATTGGAAAAACAGGTTGCCATTTAACTTTTGTCTAAACTCCTTTAGAGTAGTTTTACTTGCGAAATCTTGGGCATGTTTGTTTGCAAACCGTTAGGTTACTTTGAAATCTCGGGGTTTCGTCTTTAAAACTCTTAGTTGTCAATTTCCTTAGGTTGGAAAACGTTTAAAACATCAGACTCAAGTGGTCTAAGCTTAGTTCATAAAAGTAACATTATTCCCAAATCTCTTTAGACATAAATTACCAAAAGAAAACCAAATAACTTAAGAGGCTCTTATTACAACATAATGATTCCAAGTACTTGGTAATAAAGTGCATAAAGAAAATATTAAAACGTCCTTTGCATGGGCCACCTTGTATCCACTCCAACCCGGTCCGATCATCCTTTCACTGCGATGTTGGATAAGAGATTGGGTGAGTCACAATGACTCGGTGTGCAACTAAACCATCGAAATCCACCCACATGCTAACCACATAACATCCCAAATATCAAATGCAACATGCAAGTATAATTATTTAGGCATTACCACAACTGTGCTTGGCCCACCTTCAAATTATTACAAATCTTTGGACTAGGCCCTTTTCACATTAGTCCACCGATCACTGGTTTGGCCCATGTCCACGTATGTCCCCAAAACATACCTATTCATTGGGCTTGGCCCATTTTCATATTATTTCATAAGCGGAATAATGCAATCATGAAACCCACCCAAACCTAGGGTCCATCCGCTACACACCCCTTATCCACCTACCACACACGGGGACTATCGAGTCACCCTCTCTTTTTCCTCCAAAAGGCAACCAATGCCATCCACGATGTAGCATATAGCTAACATCAAACCACGATGGAGCACACAGCAATCCATCAAGCCACGATATGGCATAAGCCGATATCAATCAAGGTAACCACGCGAACTAAATCGCAAAGATCCACAACGCGACCTCAGTCAGCGCCAATCCACGATGTAGCACAAAGCTGACATCAACCACGCACTCGAAGTACACCGTACCTTCTTTTCATATCCCACCCATGCACATGCCACATAAAATATAATCGTGATCATGCATGCACATGCTTATTAATATCCATAAACATACTCATCAACAAATAATCACATTGCAACAGGTCCGATACTAACCTGATCATCGCTATACCCCTTAAGGGTACCATTTTCACCTTTAACTGCACTTGTTAGCAAACATATACAATAGGCAAATATCACGCAAATCCGGAAACAATGGATAACTACACACCTTATTACTAGGAGTTCTAGACTCTCGATCCTCGACGCTATCGTCTCAGCGAAACTACGGCTATTTGCTTAACGTTTTACGTTGTTGGCCCACACACCGTGGCCAATCCCGAAGCTACTTTGAAACCGCTCTTTTCTTGAACTTGAATAGGGACCTTCCCTTGCCCACTCTGGACTGGTTGTGGCCTCCATCAAAAGCTTAATCGTAAAGCAGAGTTAACCCCAAAACACCACTTAAGCATTTAACCTTAATAAATAACCTTACCTCCACTTGATCAAACTGATTGCTACAAGCGGAGGCTTGGCCAACCACTAAAACCCCAGAGTATCTCGGTCACGGAACCGAAAAGATCTAAGTTAACATTTGGCCCAAGTGCTATCAAGTTGAGAGAAAGAAATTCGGCAAAGGGGTGATGGATGTAGATTCGGCTATTAATTAAATCAAGGGGTAGGGAACATTGGTTTGACAAAGAGAGGAGAAAGAAAGGTGTGGGGTGTACTTTGGTTTTGAAGTGAAAAGGAAGGGAAATAGGGAGAGTGAAGGGTTGGCCACTTGAAAAAAATGTGAGAGAAGAAGAACAACAAGCTTTGGAGAAAAGGTTTGGCAACCAAGGAAATGGGAACAAAATTCGGCAAGGGAGAGAAGGCGGATGGTGAATGAATAATGAGCACTTCCCCTATTTATACTAAAAGGCCAAGCTCCAACCCCCAAAAATAATCCTCAAAATTCTCCTAAAATACCTCCTTCCACCCATTCAAAAAGTTTGAATGAGTCAAACTTTACCTAGCCAAATTCAAAAAAATTGACCAAGTCTTCTCCACCTTTTAAGCCTTTCAAACCGTCCATCCACCCCACCAAGATGACGCAAAAACAATGCCCATCTGTTTGCTCTTGCGAATCGAACTGAGCCTCTTCCCCACGCAAATGGCGTCACACACACAAGGCCTTAGTGGCGCCTATCCTGCCACTCCACCAGCTCCTTTCTTGTGACATAAACTCCCAAATAATTCTCTTAAGACACCCCTCGCCAAGCTCCCTTTTAACCCCTAAAACTAAAAATTTTCTAAGGCAACCTACCACCACCTAGGGTTCTCGGGACTCCTAAAACTTACCCAACCACACACTAGAGTGTGCCAACACCCGAGCTAAGCACCAAATGCCTAACCCCTAAAACCAGGTGTTACAATTCTACCCTCCTTAAAATAATTTCGTCCCGAAATTACTTGTCTAAACTAACATCCAATTCCTCCCGCTACGCTATGGTGCGCAGACTCACGATCTTAAAGAGCTAACATACTTCCCAATCATAGCCTCTAAGTTCGCACTCAAAATTCAAAGCAACTCGAGAAAAGAGCTATTCCCACAAGCAAGCAAAGCAATTAAAGCATGCACCCAAAGCGAGAGGAGCTTACCCGATATCACCTCCTTGGTTGATTACGATTGGAACCATTCCCTCCATGGCTTGAACCATGACCCCTCGTTGATCGAGGGCGGTTCTTAACGGATGTGCCTTAGATCCGCACCAAGAAAGCATGTTTTACTATTCCCCCAACACTCTCCGTGTGAGGTCTTCCATATCGAGCGCAGAGACAATTCCGATTCTCGGCAAGAATCGTGCGGGTGTATGTACCGTATTCCCAACTCTTGGTCTTTTTGAGCATCTCCAAACGATGTTTGACCATCCAACACTTCTCTTATTCTCGTTCCTACTCTTTCCTCGGTTTTCCCTTACCGTCCTCTTAACTTCTTGGCTATCGAGCTTTCTCCACTAGCACCGCGAAGTCTCTTTCCCCTCTGCGGAGCGTCAGCACTCGAAGTTCATCTCGCAATCCGTCTTCAAACCGGACGCACCTCTCATAGTCGGTGGCCACAATTCCCTTAGCATACCGACTTAGCCGTACAAACTCGCCTCGTATTCCGCTATCGACTTATTTCCTTGCACCGATTTAGAAAGCGCCTTCCTTTGCGCATCTAAGTAGCTTGCTCCAACGTATTTTCCTTCAAACTTTTCCTTAAAGTAGTCCCAATCCAATCGATCTGCGGTACACCTTGTTTGTGGTGAGCCACCATCGATAAGCCTCATCCCGTAGTAGCGAAACAAGCACCTTTCAACTTTTCCTCAGGGCACAATCCAAGTCGTCCATAATTCTCTCGACTCCTTCTAGCCAATACTCCACTACGTTCGAGCCGTTCGACACTCCTCTAAAAACTTCACCCGTTTCGACCTAAGTCTCTCGGACACGACTTAGAGCTCCATTTCCCCTACTAGCTCTTGCCACTCTTTGAAGCACGCGTAACATAGCTGCGACACTGCGTCCTCTTCACTTATCGGATCTTGTTCCTCTACATCCACTGCTTTGGCGGCACTTCACTTTTCGACCCATAGCGGACCCTACTGTTTCGAAAGTTTGTCATTCTACCTCTACCGCGTCCCCTAGAACTCATCTCTAGCGCTTGATTTAATCTGTTTAGAAAGTTTTATGAATTAGAAATTATTGTTTCACTGTTTTATTCACGAGCAATTTTATGCAATGAAGGTTAGAGAGTAGTTCTTTCGAGCAATCCAGCTTTCCTTTTCCTACCAGGGTAATTTCGTCATTTTTCCTAAAGAGATATTTGGTAATAACTCAGAGGTCAATTTTGAAAATAGTTTTCCAACTTAGAGATTTTTCAAAATTTGCAAATCTCAAGAGTCATCTTGAAAATTTTGTTTCTCAAACAAAGTGTGTTGCAAAAATTTGAGAAAGTAGGGTCATTTTCGTAATTTTGGAAATCATGGGCATTTTAAGTAAATTCTCAAAATCGAGATATCACAACATTTTACAAAATAGAATTTTTCGATATTTAGTAAAGTAGGAATATTTCAGTAGAAGTTGAGAGAAATTTGAAAATTTAGAAACCAAGGGCATTTCGGTAATTTTGTCAACCAGGGTATTTTCAGTAAATTTCCACAAGTCGAGTATCCTAATATTTTGAAAACTTGGATTTTAGTATTTTGCAAGGTAAAGAGCATTTTATCAAAATTTGAGGGTAGTACTGATAATTTTGCAATCTGAGGGCATTTTGGTAATTTTGCCACTAAGGGCATTTTGGTAATTTTGTAAATCGAAAGAAAAGCGTCCTTCACAATCAGATTTAAGGTTTCACAAACCAGAGGGGTAAATTTGAAAATTTAAAAACAGGGAATTTAGAAAACAGCAAGGCTAATTCCCTTTCGGGTTTTAATAATTAGTTCAGCCTGTGAACAAATCCTCTTGGTTAAGGTGAACCGTAGCTACGCACCAGGTAGGATTCGAGTAAAGAGGAGGTGAGTCGCTAGGACTGCTTAAATACCAAGCTCTTACTGAATGCCACTCCTAGACATGCGTACAGTGGTTACCACACCTTAACTCGGCGACTTACTTCACAGGTTGTTTACGAGTTTTAAGTTTTATGCAAGTGTTTGAGTAGACTAATCCTAGGGTCCAACAGATCCTAGTATTCTATTCTACGAGCCCAAACTAAGCCCAAATCAATTCATACAAACAGATCACTTCAAGAGAGTCCAAGTACTTACAGTGGACTTGGGTCGAGGTACAGTGCCATGCGAGTAACTGAAAACCTTTTATAAAAGCCCCTATTTCGAAAAGCCCGTTTTGAAAACTGTTTCGAGCCCAAAACCCTCAAAGCCGAGTTTTGAACTTGGCTCTGATACCAAACTGTAACATCCCCAAACCCGGCCCATTCACTACGACCGAATCTGGTTATGTTATGGGAAAAACTTATTGGCGAAAACAGGTTGCCATTTAACTTTTTGTCTAAACTCCTTTAGAGTAGTTTTTTACTTGCGTAAATCTTGGGCATGTTTGTTTGCAAACCGTTAGGTTACTTTGAAATCTCGGGGTTTCGTCTTTAAAACTCTTAGTTGTCAATTTCCTTAGGTTGGAAAACGTTTAAAACATCAGACTCAAGTGGTCTAAGCTTAGTTCATAAAAGTAACATTATTCCCAAATCTCTTTAGACATAAATTACCAAAAGAAAACCAAATAACTTAAGAGGCTCTTATTACAACATAATGATTCCAAGTACTTGGTAATAAAGTGCATAAAGAAAATATTAAAACGTCCTTTGCATGGGCCACCTTGTATCCACTCCAACCCGGTCCGATCATCCTTTCACCTGCGATGTTGGATAAGAGATTGGGTGAGTCACAATGACTCAGTGTGCAACTAAACCATCGAAATCCACCCACATGCTAACCACATAACATCCCAAATATCAAATGCAACATGCAAGTATAATTATTTAGGCATTACCACAATCTGTGCTTGGCCCACCTTCAAATTATTACAAATACTGGACTAGGCCCTTTTCACATTAGTCCACTGATCACTGGGTTTGGCCCATGTCCACGTATGTCCCCAAAACATACCTATTCATTGGGCTTGGCCCATTTTCATATTATTTCATAAACGGAATAATGCAATCATGAAACCCACCCAAACCTAGGGTCCATCCGCTACACACCCCTTATCGACCTACCACACACTGGGGACTATCGAGTCACCCTCTCCTTTTTCCTCCAAAAAGGCAACCAATGCCATCCACGATGTAGCATATAGCTAACATCAAACCACGATGGAGCACACAGCAATCCATCAAGCCACGATATGGCATAAGCCGATATCAATCAAGGTAACCACGCGAACTAAATCGCAAAGATCCACAACGCGACCTCAGTCAGCGCCAATCCACGATGTAGCACAAAGCTGACATCAACCACGTACTCGAAGTACACCCGTACCTTCTTTTCATATCCCACCCATGCACATGCCACATAAAATATAATCGTGATCATGCATGCACATGCTTATTAATATCCATAAACATACTCATCAACAAATAATCACATTGCAACAGGTCCGATACTAACCTGATCATCGCTATACCCCTTAAGGGTACCATTTTCACCTTTAACTGCACTTGTTAGCAAACATATACAATAGGCAAATATCACGCAAATCCCGGAAACAATGGCTAACTACACACCTTATTACTAGGAGTTCTAGACTCTCGATCCTCGACGCTATCGTCTAGCGAAACTACGGCTATTTGCTTAACGTTTTCTGTTGTTGGCCCACACCCTGGTGGCCAATCCCGAACTGCTGAAACCGCTCTTTTCTTGAACTTCGGAATAGGGACCTTCCCTTGCCCACTCTGACTGGTTGTGGCCTCCATCAAAAAGCTTAATCAGTAAATGAGTTAACCCCAAAACACCACTTAAGCATTTAACCTTAATAAATAACCTTACCTCCACTTGATCAAACCGATTGCTATAAGCGGAGGCTTGGCCAACCACTAAAACCCCAGAGTATCTCGATCACGGAACCGAAAAGATCTAAGTTAACATTTGGCCCAAGTGCTATCAAGTTGAGAGAAAGAAATTCGGCAAAGGGGTGATGGATGTAGATTCGGCTATTAATTAAATCAAGGGGTAGGGAACATTGGTTTTGACCAAAGAGAGGAGAAAGAAAGGTGTGGGGTGTACTTTCGGTTTTGAAGTGAAAAGGAAGGAAATAGGGAGAGTGAAGGGTTGGCCACTTGGAAAAAAATGTGAGAGAAGAAGAACAACAAGCTTTGGAGAAAAGGTTTGGCAACCAAGGAAATGGGGAACAAAATTCGGCAAGGGAGAAAAGGCGGATGGTGAATGAATAATGAGCACTTCCCCTATTTATACTAAAAGGCCAAGCTCCAACCCCCAAAAATAATCCTCAAAATTCTCCTAAAATACCTCCTTCCACCCATTCAAAAAGTTTGAATGAGTCAAACTTTACCTAGCCAAATTCAAAAAAATTGACCAAGTCTTCTCCACCTTTTAAGCCTTTCAAACCGTCCATCCACCCCACCAAGATGACGCAAAAACAATGCCCATCTGCTGCTCTTGCGAATCGAACACGAGCCTCTTCCCCTGCAAATGGCGTCACACACACAAGGCCTTAGTGGCGCCTATCCTGCCACTCCACCAGCTCCTTTCTTGTGACATAAACTCCCAAATAATTCTCTTAAGACACCCCTCGCCAAGCTCCCCTTTTAACCCCTAAAACTAAAAATTTTCTAAGGCAACCTACCACCACCTAGGGTTCTCGGGACTCCTAAAACTTACCCAACCACACACTAGAGTGTGCCAACACCCGAGCTAAGCACCAAATGCCTAACCCCTAAAACCAGGGTGTTACACATACATAGGATGTATCAATAATCATTTATAAGCCACATATATCAAATGTGTCATGCTTCCCAAAAGCATCAAATAACAAATCATATTGTCAAGAACTTACCCGAAGCCTTGCTAAACCTTTATGGTAATAAACTCAAATCTACACAAATCCGATTAGCATACACATAATACTTTGCACGTTAATTAATTATAAGTGTGTATGTACACACCTGATAATAGTGAGAACTACACTTTCCCGCTCGTCGATACCCTCGGAATCTCTAATAACAACTATAGGCGATTTCTCTTGATTGATGGTTCATAACCCGATGAAGAACCACGAGCGAACAATGGCTCTGGAAGTACGAGCGACTTCAAATAAACGATTATCGCGGCAGAGGGTCCACATCCGGTGGAAAGTCTCGAATCGCCGACCACGACCCTTTGTTTGAAATTTGAGGGTATAGCGAGAACCACCCCTCTTCCAAACACTCTGAACCGCTCTTTTCGAACCCATTCTTGATTGCTCCAAAATCTAACGTCCAAGGAAAGAAGATAATAAAGCGGACAATAGAGTCCCCTAAAACTTAATCGATTAGAAGACCATCTAAAACGATATAACAAGCATAAAGATCCTTACCTTAACACTTGATTAAATTAGAAAATCGTCACTTGCCTAAGGAGTTTGTCAAAATCCTTCAATGATAATATCCTTTTCCACACGATCTTAGAATGGCTATAGTCGACTATCAATAAAGAAATAATCAACACTCCACTATACCACTACCAAAATAAAAGGTTTGTTTGAAAGAGAAGAGATAATAAATTCGGCCATGAACACTTACCTATTATCCAATTTGATTGAAGAAAAACCAAAAGAATCTACCCTTGAAAATTCGGCCAAAACAAAACAATAAGAGAAAGGGAAGTTTTGGCAAAATGATTAAATAGTCAAAGAAATTCGGCTATGGTTGATTTGTAATAACAAAAAGGATTCGATTAAAGTGGAGAAAGAGAAAGGAAAAAGGAAGAAGATGGAAGAGATTTCGATGGGAGAGGAATGTTTATGGCTTTGAACAAAAATGAAAGAAAGTAAAGAGAGATGGAGAGAAGGAAGTTTCGGCCAAGAGAAAGTAGTAGAAATATGGGTTGAACAAGTAAGTAAGAATGGGAAAGATGTTGTGAACAAAAGAAATTCGGCCAAGCACAAAGATTGTTTCGGTTTTGATACACTTTGATGCACTAGGGAGAAACTTGCAAAAACTAGAAAGGATTTTCGGTTATGACACAAAAACAATTATTGAAGGCCAAAACAACACCTAAAACTCACCTTATGACCAAGACACATTCGGCTATAGGAAGTGTTTGTGGAGAGAAAAGAAAACAAAAGCCAAAACATGCACAAATGCCAAAAGTTGACTAACTATCCTCCCCCAAATCTCCTAACAAAATTCGGCCACCCCCTTAGACACCCATACCGTCTACATACATGCACTAAAGGCCTAGGATTACTTTCCAAAACATCCTCCATATTCCATGCCTTTTGTCCCCTCATCATACCATAACCTTAAGATATCCTTCCATAACCTTAGGAATCTTATCCCTTATTCCATGCTTTCCTTTAAAATAAATTCAACTTACCAAAATGAAAGTCCAACCTATCATAAATAAGGTTTGACCGTCCATCAATGCTAGGATAAAAATAAAGTCTTCAAAATGTTAATCATGCTACTCGAACCTCTAACCTCAAGCAACTATCCAAGCATCATAACCACCTTGCCATTAACTCCTCATGTGCTTTAATTAACACTTAAATTAACTTAAGTGCTAAGCTCACTTAATCCACTTCATTAAATAAACCTTACTAAAAAAATTATTCTAACTTCCTAAATAAAATCAAGCCTTCACAAGACTATGCTAACACACAAAATTCCTACCCGAGCCAACGCAAGAAAAATAATACTCAAAATTTTCCTAAAGCTCAAGGCCCAATCCTACTAGGCCCAATTTCGGGATGTTACAAAAATCGTGTCTAAAAACTACAAAGAATTCGAATGGGCTTTTATAGCCTCATTTTACAAACTTTCTGTCACTTCTTGTTTTAATGCTGCAGGTGGCTTGGGCGGTGGAGAGGCGGTGGACGTGACAGGCATCAGAGGCGGCGGGTCAGAGGACCGGGCAAGTGGCCCTAGGTGCGGCGCCTAGGGTTATTGGGCCGTGTTGGGTTATTGGGTTTGTAGGATTAGTTTGGGTCTGGTAGTTTTTGTAATTGGGTTTGGGGCATTGAAATTGGGTTTGGTCATTGGGTTATCTGATTTTGGGAATTGGGTTGTAAAATAGGCTCCAATTGTTACTTTCGTTGGGCTTTAGCGGGCCGGGGCCAAAATTGGGTTGTACAAAATGTTTGGTTATAATCTAGATTCTAGGCAAGGTGTGGGATTGTTTCTGAACCACGAACGTTGAGAGTTTAAGATCACCCTCATTCAAGCAAGGTTGGGTGCTCGTGGATATGGGAGCGACTCTGAAATAAAGATGTGTAATCACACTATCGTTTCTGTGAGTCGGCAAAAGCCGAAAAGCCGAAACTCTGGCATTCGAGCCTCACGAGCGTGCGAGCGCTTGTGTGGTATACCGAGCCCACAAACATGGGCGATAAACTGTAGAGGCCACCACGAGTGTTTCTGTGCATTTGGATCGAATGGGCCGTGTGGGCCTAATGGGCTCGTGGGCCCCCCACGACTGAAATTTACGAAAAGTAGCAGAAACTATTTTGGGCTTCGTAGATCGCATAACTGTGATAGAATTTGGGCCAATCGGGCCACACGAGCGTGTGGGCCCATTTGGGCCAAGTATAGGGCTTAGGGCTCATTTTTACTGTTTCGGTTACACATTTTAACTGTGTCGCTCGAGGCGACTGTAGGCCTTCGGAAAGGTCGCTAAATGACAGAAACACCCCTAGGGAATAAAATGACTGAAATAACCTTAATGAGTTAAATGACCGAAATAACCCTAGGGGCAAAATGACCAAATACCCATAATGGGTAAAATTACCGAAATACCATCGGATTGCGAAATTACTGAATACCCTCGATTTGTAAAATTACCGAAATACCCTCAGATTGTGAAATTACTGAAATACCCTCAATTTGTAAAATTACTGAAATACCCTCGGATTAAAAAATTATCGAAATACCCTCGATTTGTAAAATTATCGAAATACCCTCAGATTGCGAAATTACCAAAATACCCTTGATTTGTAAAATTATCGAAATACCTTCAGATTGAGAAATTACCGAAATATCCTCGAATTGTGAAATTATCGAAATACCATCGATTTGTAAAATTACTAAAATACCCTCGAATTGTGAAATTACCGAAATACCCTCGATTTTTGAAATTACCAAAATACCCCCAGTTTGCAAAATTACCTAAATACCCTGTAGGGTAGAATTACCGAAATACCCCTGAAGGGTAGAAATTACCAAAATACCTCTGTAGGGTAGAATTATCGAAATACCCCTATAGGGTAGAATTACCGAAATACCCTAATAGGATAAAATGACTATTTTGCCCTTATGGGTAAATGACTGACTTAGACTATGAATTTGACTGAATTGACGGTGATCGTATGATTCGTGTTTTAAGCGACTTGATTGTGGGCGTGTGGTGATATGTTTGTTAATATATGTTGAAATGATCATTCGAGCATGGCCATTTTGCATACACGTGTAATGATTGAGCATGACATACACGACATATTGCATGGGGTTGGGACATTGATACAGAGGAAGTTCTGATAGGGTCGCACGGGTCGCATGACGACTGTGGATCCAGTATTGATCTGTTAAGGTCGCACGAGTCGCATGAGACGATTGTGGACCGACGGACGACTTAAAGCCGCGTAATCTGATTATGGATCTATGACAACCTAAATATGGCTTTGTGCCATCTTGATTATGGCTTTCTACCAATCGTATTTAACCGTGGCTATGTGCCCAACATATATATATCGATGACTCTGTGTCGATCATATTTACCCAAGGCTGTGTGTCGATTATATTACCGTCGCTGATGGCTATGTGCCAAACATAATACAGTTACTAATGGCTTTGTGCCAATTATAATACCGCTACTGAAGGCTTAGAGCCACATATATATACTAGCAGCTTTACTGCGATTTTGGTTAGGGCCGCAATTGGTGCTAACATTGGTGTACTGGCTGGGTGGGTCGATTTTATCGCCACGTAAGTGTAGGGTTGGTACGGGTGGTGTGTTGGCTGGATCGGGGTGGGATGCATCCTCATACTATTGCATATCTGTTATGAGATCTGTCACTGTACTGGGCTTAGGCCACTTAATCTATTATTGGTTTGGGCTAGGCCCAATTGATTCTGTTATGGGTTGTGACCCAAATGGTTGTAGTGGGCTTTGGCCCACGTATGCTGATCTCGATCTGCATCTTTATTTACAGTCAAAGGGCTTTGGCCTGCATCGCTTTTTACATTTTTCAGATATCGACCCGTTTTTAAGCGTGCGGTAATCCCCGACCTTAGATGGATCGGTCTTTGCGAGGACTCAAAGAAGGCCACCTGCACCGCTTATGTTTTCTGTTTTGATTGCTTACATTCAAGTATTTTGATTTGGGTTGTAATAAGGCCTCTTTAAGTTTTTGGATTTTAGCTTTGGGTTTTTATTTATGTTTGAATTATATCCATTAGAAGTAAATCACGGTTTTCCAAAATGCTAATAGTTTTTAAAACAACACTACGTTTTCGCTACATTTTCGGAATGGTTTCGCGACTTAATATTTTTCGTAAATCGATTACTCTCAAAATTAGCTTCCATAATTAAAAAGATATTTTGGGAATAAAATTAATAATTTTTCAATGTACCACGTTTTAAAAATAAACTAATGTAATTGGGATTTTACTTAAGCTTTTAAACAAGAAGGGTTTTCAATGAAAACATGGTTTTCGAAAAACACTTCAATGTGACACGCCAGATTCGGGCCTAACTTCTAGGCCAAGTTTGGGGTGTTACAAGCAAGTTCAAATGAGATCTGAGGCAAACATAGCTATTGGCCACTCATCCTCTAAGGGGAAGCAAAAAACTAAGAGAGAAGAAATCGACTAAGTCTTCGGTTCCACCTCATATGGATAGGAAGAAGACTAAGGCATCGAAGGATCCTAAAAATGTCAAATGTTTCTTCTGCAATATAAAATGACACTTCAGATCAAAACTGTAAGGAGTATAAAGATTACCGAGCTGAAAAGGGCAAAGGTGTGGAATTCTCTGTGATTGAAGCTTGCTTAGTGGAAGAATCAATTGACAACAGGGTTATTGTATTTGGAGCCACTACCATGTGCGTGTTTCTTTATAAGGGTTCAATGAAACGAGAAGCCTGCATGACAGGAGCCTCTTGTTGCGGATTAGAGATGGGAGCTATGTTTCAGCCGAAGCAGTGGGAGAAGTTATTTTACATTTTGATAATTTTAGGAAGATTTTTTTGAAGAATGTATTTTATGTACCACATTTCAAAAGGAATTTAATTTCTATTGCATGTTTATTTAATGACGGTTATTCTGTGACATTCAACAAAGAGATTACTATTCATAAAAATCGTTCTTTGATCTGTAATGGATGGATGAAAAATAATCTCTACTTTATCAAACCAAATAATTACTCGATGCTTCAAACTGAAATGGTGAATAAAAATCTTAAAAATTTTCACTCTAATGGGGGGTACCTAAGGCACTTAAGACTTGGTCATATTAGCCAAGAAAGAATCATTGGACTTGTGAAAGATAGTACCTTAAGTATACTTAAGGAAGTTAGTCTTTCATAATGTGAATCTTCCTTAGAAGGTAGAATGACTAAGAGGTCTTTTAATGCGAAAGGCAAAAGGGCTAACCAACCATTGGAACTTGTGCACATTGATGTTCCCATGAGCATCAGTGCCCGAGGAGGTTACCATTATTACATGATTTTCATTGACGACTATTCTTAATATGGATATGTGTATCTAATGCACCATAAAACAAAACCTTTCTTAAATTTCGAGAGTTTCGTGCAAAAGTGGAAAAGCAATTAGATTTATCTATAAAGAATCTTTGGTCTGGCCGAGATGGGTAATACTTGTCCAATGAGTTCTTAGGATACCTCATAAAGAATGGGATGCTATCCTAGTTGACTACGTCGAGCACTCCACAGTAAAACTACGTAGCTGAGAGAATGAACAAAACCTTGCTTGACATGGTGTGCTGACCGCCTTCAGATGTACAAACATCCAGACTGTGAATACTTCAGTAAAAGATATAAAAACGAGTCGGTATCCGCAATTATATAGGTCTAGTTGTAATATAGTTACAATAGAGTAGGTAAGTACTTCAAGGATCGTACCCAAGGGAGGTTAGTGCTAGATCAATTTTAACCTAAACACTAAAAGATCTAATTAGTACTTGAAATAAGTTTAAGTACGAAAGTAAAAATAAAAGGAGTTTTTAATATTTTTATAATAATAGAATATATAAAATAAAGCAATCAATATCAAGAGATTGAAAAGTAGAATTAATCAAATCTAGTTATGGGAGATTAGCTCGCTTCGGTAATCTTCATTAACTATTGCTTCGGGTTCCTCGTCAATCAACTAATCGCTATCCTAGTAGGATCTTCTAATCTTCCACTAAAATAACGAGTCATCAAGGACTACTTATCTTCCGACCTCACAGTCCAGACTGGCTCGGGGTTAAGGAGTTCACGAATGGGCCATACCAATTTTGGGTTAATTTCCACCTTGATAACTTCCTAGGGTCGTCAAGCCTAGGGTTTCTTTCACATTCTTCCTTTCCCAAACAACTGATCTATTGAGTAACCCTACAAAATAGTCAAATCATCATACGTCCATTCACTAATCCCCCATAGAGGGATTAGTTCCTAATGGTTTTCGTAAATAGTATAAAATCAATATAAAAGATAAACAAAATGCGCGAATCAAAAATATAAGATTTAGGGAAAAACCTGATTTGTATTAAGAGCAAGAACGAATCCACAGTGTTTGATCGCATTCACAAATTGGATCTCCTGAAATAAAATAAAGACAAATTGGAAGTAAACTAAAACCTAAGAAAAAAAGAGAATAACTAAACTAAACTTGAAAGAGAAATTTTAAGCTAAGGAATTGATGTCTTTTACATGTGACAAAGGAGCCTATTTATAGATCTCAGGTGGCTGTCGTCCTTAACCCTAGGTTAGCTGAAGCTCCCGAGCTTTAAGTTTGATTGTGCAGACCAAAACGCCCCCTGGCTCGTGTTTAATTCCCATCCAGAGTCAATTTTGCGACACACCAAGACTTGTGTCGCGATATAGGAGTCAGTATACTCTTTTTGGGATATCTTCAAGGGAATGCCGCGGCACCCTCAGTCTGTATCGCGACAAAGAAGGTAGTTTTGTGATTTCTCCATTCTGCTCCCTATGTTGCGACATCGATCATTCCATGTTGCAACATAGTGGCCAGTATATGTTTAATATCCCTTCTAACAGTCTCTTACACACTTATAAAGCTCATTAGCTCACCCTTAGGCCTCATTCGGCCCCCAAGGTTAAAAAAAGACTCAATTTGCACAATTTATTTATTTAAAAAAACTTACTAAAACATAATTAAATCCTAATGATAATGCTTAATTTCAAGCTCCTAAAGTGCAAAAACTAGTTTAATTTGCTACACCGAATTACGACAGATCAAACTCCCCCACACTTAAGTCATTAGTTGTCCTCAAGCAACATGAATAAAGACAAGAAATAAAAGACATCCCTTGAGCAGATATGATACAAGTATTGACTTAATAGCACATGACTAAGTGTTTCATATTCACAAGTAACTTTAATATGATGCATAATTGACTTAACACTCTTGATTACAAACATCTAAATTTCGTAAGTTACAAAGTATGCAAACACTAAGGATATCAATTATAGGGATCCATCAATAAATCATACAAGTAATTTGATTATCCGAACAAAATACAAATATTTGTTTATGCGGTTGTTTAATATAATGTCCATTCATGCATAAGGATATTTAGGTCAAATAGGACTTTTCAGCTTGTAACGTTCTGAGGCTTAGGACAGGTATGTAATTCAAAGACACTAGTCATCAAAAGGTTTACAAACACAAAAATAGTTTGGCACATCGTATCAATCCCTATTCTTCCCCCTTAGTGACCCTTACTCGCTCACCGCCTTATTTCTCATTCCCTCACTTTCCTTGTTTCTCCACATAGGAAATCATAGCATGACATAGTAACTACGGCTAGCCTACGAGTTTCTGTGCATTAATGAACAATCTTTTCTTAATCTTATGACTTTGTTACTTTTATTTTTCACTTCATCTCACTCACAAATGTTTTTTTTCGCTATTTCAAGACTTTTTCTACTTCTATTGATTTTTTTTTTTTGAATTTTTCTTTTGTTTTGCGCTTTTAGGCTAACCTATAGTTCCCATATCACACCAATCTTTCATATTTCTCTCTTGATTTTACAAACTCTACCTTGATGTATGTACTTAAACCTCAATACGTATGGCCAGAAGTCTATAATTGTGCAGTGTAGGACCAAAGAAAAAGGGTAAATACAAATTAATGATTCAAGCTCGGGGTTTGTAATGAGGTTCCTCAAGAAGTGTCCACAGGCTCAAAAAATCGGCACTAAAGGTGAAATTCAAATAGGTTAGCTTTTTGGCTCTGGATGTGTTTCCAAACAATGTCTTAGGTCATCTCTTAATATCTCAATATGTAAAAATTTAACCAACCAAACAAACTCAAATTCAACCATTTATCATTCATACTAACATGCTTGTTTCCTTGTATTTTGTATATCCTTTAGTATAGTTGATTGCTTAATGCCTATTTACAGTGTAACGTATAAAACTTACTAGTCTAATAATAAAAAAATTAAAATCACCTATCATCATGCCAAATTTATTTGTAAACATAAACAACCCATGTACATGCTCCTAACCAATCACTTGTATTTCTACAAGCTCAAGCACACAAAAGACAAGAGAAATCAAAGAAAAACGTACAAATTTTTTTTAAAAAAATTCTATGTTACTCCCCACACTTTAGTCAACATATTGTCTTTAATGTGTAGCCCATAAAAAGATAAGGAAATAAATAACCTGATTGATCGTGGTCGTTCCAATTGCTAATGGTGGGTGTTTCCTCCTTTGAATGTGTAAAGCTCGAATTATTTGTGTCTCCTTCGTGTTGGGTCCCTACATAGAAAACTTAAACAAAATGCAATATAACTTAAATTGACTATTAATCCTACTCATACAAAGTCTAAATCAAAATCATTCCAAAATTAATAGAAGTCTTTAAAAACAAAAATAAAAATGTTCAATCTTCCTCCTCAAAGTCATCTCCTCAATTCTATCGTTCTCCTCATCCTCTCCTTCCTCATCGCTTTTATGTGCCTCTTCTTCCTGTTCCATATTTTTTGGCCCAAAAATGTCAGGTGTATAATTGGGGACCCGTATGTTGTTTTGTCTAGTAAATTCTTGAAAAATTGGCCCCAACTCTTGCATCCGCTATATCATCCAATCTAGCTTTAGATGACTACTTTCACCAACATCTTGTGTCGACCTCTATGATGAAGCTGGTGTAACTATTGCTTCTTGTTGTCGTTTGTTCAAATCTTTTATTTGTTCTCGTAGCTCTATGTAATGTTGGAACAATGTGTCTTCGGTAATATTTTGGGAAGGTTTCAGCGGCTGCTTAGTGGATGTCATGGGTACACCTGCCTTTTTGCATAAAGTCGTCACTAAGTGGGGAAAGAAAACTCCCACCTTCTGGCCACTGATACATCTCTTCATGTTTTGGTGGATCCATTTTCCAATGCATACCCGCTTTTTCTGCAAAATTGCATACAATAAAATTGCTCGAAAGGTATTAACATTAGAAGCATTTAAAACAGGGACTATTCGCATGCACACAAATTGAATCCACATTTTAGCCTATGGAAATATAATAGCTTGATGAAAAGATGTGGGAATATTGGTACGTGGGCGGTATTTCCATTCACCCCTTCCTTCAGTCAAAAAGTTTATAATTTTATCCATATCTATATCCCGAAAATACTCTAAATCAGTTTCATCGATAAAATATTTTTCATAGTATGGGGCATTATAAAAGTCGTAAATAGTTCAAGGTGTTACTCGCACTTCTTTCCTTCGTATAGGTACTATATCTCACGTATGGTCTTCGGTGTTTATAGACTCTTGGTCCCATAAGGATGCATAAAATTCTTGAACAACAGGGACCACATCATTATCTTTTGGGATCATCCAAAAATGTTCCCACCTATAATACCTAATCAAGGGTCATATTTTCTTACAAAGAACCATGGATGGATCAAATCACCTCTCTTGAATGAATGTCTTTCCTTGAAGTTCATTGAAATATTTTTCAACATTCGGATTCAAAAAACTAGAGGGATTTTGACTCATTGATGGTTCCATTTCAATAGTTTGCCTAACTTTTCTAGGAGGCATATTTTGTTCTACTAGTTGATAAAACTTTAAGCAAGTAATTTTAATGAAACAGTAAAAGTTGAGCCAAGAACCCTTATCCTCGTGTTTAAATGTTGGATTCCTTGTCACCCTTGTTTCTCCTTCATTCCTTGCTATGTTTCCTTCTTTTTCCTCCACCAAGTAATGCTAAAAGAGAAAATTTTTCTAAGTAAATTTAAAGAGAAAGGGAAAAATGGGTTTTAGGTTTAAGGTATTTGAGAGATTTTTAGAAAAAGAAGTAAAAGATGTTAAAATAAGAGTTAAGTTGTGTTTAGGTTTTAAAAACTAGGAGTTTTGGAGGGTTAAAATCCGGTAAAGAGGGTTTTAAGCTCTCGGGTTACGTGAATGGGTCGGGTCAACCCTGTAAAAAATTGCAGCAATGTCGCAACACAAGGGTTCTGTGCCGCAACATCCCTATCAGCTTACCATTGTCGCGACACCGCGATGTCACGATACACTCTAAATTGTTGGATTTTTTAGTATATTGACTTTGGTTTTGCGAAACGGAAGCCCATGTCGCGACATCGAGAGGATTTTCTCAATTTTTTTAAAATTGCCCTTAGTGTTGCAATGCAGGAGTCCTGTGTTGCGACACTGGCTTGATTTTTACTCAAATTCCTATTTTCTAGAGTGCTACAGTTTCTAAAAGATGCAAAGTTAAAATCTATACTAAATAGTTAGCCAAATATACAATAATTTACAAAAGTTTAGCTCAAAGTAAAATAATTTAAGTTTTACTGTCGAATTCATCCGACAGTATCATCAATTCACTAGTGGATGATTCTTCAGTTCTATTAGAGGAAGTATGTCCCTTGACTTAAATTAATTTTTTTGACTTCATGAATTAGAGGAAGTATGTCCCTTGACTTGGGAGTGTTAGAAACAAATAAAACCTTGTACTTCTCCCACTAACTTTCTCCTACCTTCCTTTTCGCTCGTTTGATTGCCACATTTAAAGTTTTCAGTCTCACCATTGATTTTCATGGTTAATTCATTTTTTTCTAAATTAATAGTGGACCTAGAAGTAGCTAGAAAAGGTCTACCTAATAAGATCAGTATCTCTCGATCTTCTTCAAAAATCTAGAACCACAAAATCTACTAGATAATGAAACTGTGCACTTTGACTAACACATATTCCAATACACCTTTTAAATGTACTGAAGACCTATCAACCAACTGTAGTGTTATCAGTGTAGCCTTTAGGTCCCCTAACCCAAGTTTTTCAAAAATAGATAAAGGCATTAAATTAATGCTAGCTCCTAAATCACATAGAGCTCTATTAAAATGAATGCTCCCTATCTCTATAGGAATAGTAAAACTTTCCGGGTCTTTTACTTTTTGGGGAACCTATCTTGAAATAATAGCACTATAGGAAGCACTTATACTAACTTGTTCTCCTACCTTAATTTTCCTACGCACATACATAATTTCCTTTAAATAGTTGGCGTATTTAGGAACTTTCTCAATTAACTCGAAAAAAGGAAGGTTAACATTTAATGTTTCAAACAAGTTTAGGAAACTTACAAACTCATCTTCATCTCGCTTTTATTTTTCTTATAGTCTTGAAGGGAATGGGATCTTCACAACAGTAGCATCTTTAGTTACTTCTTTTTCTGGCTCAATTGTTGGTGCGATTACCTCCTCTAATTTGGTTCATCTTCAGTCTCCAGGGATTTCTAGTGAGGATCATCAACATTCTCTATATTTACCTCTGGAGTATAATTTTCTAGACTACTCAATATTTTGCCCAATCGGAGCGCTATTTCTTTCACGTGCTCCTTACCTTCCCTCCGGGGATTATTTTTAGTATTGTTGGGGATTCTGGTGCAAATTTGCCTATTGATGTCACCCATCATGTTCATTAATTGGATTATTTGATCCTTCAATTTAGTCAATGTTCTGGTTGAGTTGGTGCACTCAAACTGCACCTGCTTTATGTCCATTCTCATTGACTACATTTCTTTCTCAATTCGATCTAGTCATTGACCACACATGTATATGGTCACTTAGGTTGACCCTGTCCTGAGGTTTCTGCAAATAAGGAGGTTGATATTGAGTATTTTTAGCTTGATTTGAATTATTACCTCTTCCTTGGTTTCTTTCCCATCTCATATTTGGGTGATCTCTCCAGCCGGGATTGTAGGTATTTGAATAAGTATTTCCACCTGTATTTCTGATATAGTTCACATCCTCAGCAGGATTGTTGACATAGTGAAAGAGTGGTTTGTCTTTTCCACACATATACAGTTTACTAATAGATTCGATACGGTTAAGTCTATCCACTAACTGTAGATACTTGTCATCCTTTTGGATAGCTTTTACTGTGGCAGATTTTTGGCCATATGTAAATCTTTGAATTGGCCACTGATAAGAGTTTAACGCCATGTTCTCAATGATTTCGTATGTGTCCTCGTATGTTCTGTTCATAAGGGCTCCTCCTGCTGCAATGTCTAGTCCTTATCTTCCATTCGCATCCAACCTATTATAGAATACCTACAGTCGCATCTACTCAGGGAATTCGTGGTGCGGGCACTTTTGAATCAATGTTTTGAAGCAGTCCCATGCCTCATAGAAAATTTCCCCTTTCATCTGTCTAAAGATAGCAATATCTCTTCTTAGTTGAACTACTTTGCTAATAGGGAAGAACTTTTGCAATAACTTTCCAGCAAGCTCATCCCGTGTCGTGATAGACCCTGGTGCCTGGGAATCTAACCAAGAAAAGACATTATCAATTAAAGAAAAGGGAAACAACTAAACACGAATAGTGTCATCAGTGACCCCGTTGTACTTAAAATAATCACACAATTGGAGAAATCATTTTAAATGTTGATTCAAATCCTTTGTCATTGTGCCACTAAACTATAGGTTATTCTAGATCATCTTAATCATTGTCAGTTTAATCTCAAAATTATTTACTATAATAACCGACCTCGTTATGCTCTTCTGAACAATGTCCAGAGTTGGTAATGCATAGTCTCTTAAGGTTCTCCCATTACGTGCCATATGCACGTTCACATGTTGTGGTGGTGGTGTTGGTGGATTTCCTAAAGCGTTATCATCAGCGTTTCCAAATAGTGGATGCTCGTGTGGTACATTACCTATAGCAGGTTGTGGTGGATCTTCCATCTTCTGCTGTTGTTGCTGGAAATGATTTCTTTGGATTATTCTCTTTGGATCTGTGACTGCTACAATATGTGTGCTTCTACTACGAGTCATACACTAAATCCATAGAGAGAAGATTAGTAGCAATGAATAAAATAAAATTGTATCTATAACCTAAAAATTTTCTAATTATTCCTTCTGAAGTGCAAAAATTAAAATCAAACTAGTGACGTTGCCTCCCCGGCAACGAAGCCAACAACTTGACCGCCTTCGGACCTACTAATGTCCAGAGTGTGAATACAACAGTAAAACATATATAAACGAGGTGATATTCGCAAGTATATGGGTCCAGTTGTAATATAGTTACAATGGAGTAGGTGAGTACTATGAGGATCATACCCTAGGGAGGCTAGTGCTAGATCACTTTTAACCTAAACACCGGAAGATCTAATTAGTACTCGAAATAAGTTTTAGTACAAAAGTAAAAATAAAAAGAGTTTTTAATATTTTTATAATAATAAAATATATAAAATAAAGCAATAAATATCAAGAGATTGAAAAGTAGAATTAACCAAATCTAGTTATAGGAGATTAGCTCACTTCGGTAATCTTCATTAACTGTTGCTTCGGGTTCCTCGTCAATCAACTAGTTACTATCCCAGTAGGATCTTTCAATCTTCCACTAAAATAATGAGTCAACAAGGACTACTTATCTTTCGACCTCACAGTTCAGACTGGCTCGGGGTTAAGGTGTTCACGGATGGGCCATATCAATTTTGGGTTAATTCCCACCTTAATAACTTCATAGGATTGTCAAGCCTAGGGTTTGTTTCATGTTCGTTTGGTCTCGAATAGCTGATCCATTGAGTAACCTTAAAAAACAATCAATTCATCATGCCTCACTCGCTACTCCCCCATAGAGGGATTAGTTCCTCATGGTTTTCGTAAATAGTATAAATTTGATATAAAAGATAAACATAATGTGCGAATCAAAAAGATAAGATTTAGGAAAAAATCTGATTTGTATTAAGAGCAAGAATGAATCCTTAGCGTCTGATCACATTCACAAATCAGATCTCCCGAAATAAAATAAAGACAAAATAGAAGTAAACTAAAGCTTATGAAAAAGAGAAAAACTAAACTAAACTTGAGAGAGAAATTCTAAACTAAGGAATTGATGTCTTTTACATGTGACAAATGAGCCTATTTATAGATCTCAGGTGGCCATCATCCTTAATCGTAGGTTAGCTAACGTTCTTGAGCTTTAAGTTTGATTGTGCAGACCAAAATACCCCTGGCTCGTGTTTAATTCCCATCCAGAGTTGATGTCACGATAAACCAGGACCTGTGTCACAACAAAGGAGTCAGTATACTCTTTTTGGGATATCTTTAGGGGTATGTCACGACACCCTTAGTCCGTTTCACGACAACGAAAGAAGTTTCGTGATTTCTGCATTCTACTTCCTATTTTGCGACATCGATCATTCCATGATCTATTTAATGTGCCTTCTAACAGTCTCATTCACACTTATAAAGCTTATTATCTCACCTTTAGGCCTAATTCGGCCTCCAAGGTAAATAAAAAACTAAATTTGCACATTTTATTCATTTTGACAAAACTCACTAAAACATAATTAAATCCTAATGATAATGCTTAATTTCAACCTCCTAAAGTACGAAAACTAGTTTAATCTACTACACTGAATTTCGGTAGATCATGCGCCAACCAAGTCTGCTTATAAGACACCTTATGAGCTGTGACATAGAAAGAAATCCGCTCTAAATCACTTTAGAATATGGGTTGTCTAGCCCATGTTCTGGATAATGATGCAAATAAGTTGGATGCACAGACAAAATCGTGCATGTTTGTAGGATATCCGAAAAGAATGAAGGGTGGATTGTTCTACAATCCAAAAGATAATACGGTTAAAGTTTCTACTTATACTACTTTTCTTTAGGAAAGCTACATGGATAACTTTAAGCCTCGAAGTAAAGTGGTGCTTGAGGAACTTTCGGGAGTTGTAGAACAATCACCAAGTTTATTTCTCTAGAAAGTTATATAAAAACATTCAAATAATTAACAATATAAGGGAATCTGTCATAGTGGGAAAGTTTCTAAGAAATCAGACTTCTTCATCTATGGTGGTAGTTTTTATAATACGAAAGTCAATCATGAAGATGATGATCTACTCACTTACGAAGAGCTATGCAGAATGTTGATTCTAAGCTCTAGAAATAGGCCATGAATGCCAAGATGGATTTTATGAAATCCAATATTGTATGGAAAGTTGTAGACTTATCGATTGGGATTAAACCCATAGGGTGTAACTGGATCTACAAGACGAAGAGAAATGTATATGGGAAAGTGGAAACATATAAATCTAGAGTTTTAGGGAAACGCTACACATAGAAAAGGCATCAATTCTGATGAGACCTTATCTCTAGTAGCCATGCTCAAGCCTATCTGCATACTCTTATCCATTGTGGCTACTCTTGATTACGAGATCTGGAAAATGGATGTCAAGATAACATTCTTGAATGAATATTTTGATAAGACCATTTACACGACTCAACCCACTAGCTATGTTGTCAAAGGAAAGGAGCATAAAGTTTGCAAACTGTTAAGATCCATATATGGGCTTAAGTAGGTGACCTGCTAATGGAATGAAATATTTGATCAAACAATCAAGACTTTTGGGTTTGAGCAAAACATTGATGAACTTTGTGTTTATAAGCGTATAAAGGACAAAAAGGTAGTCTTCCTCATTCTGTATGTCGATGATATTCTACTTATCAGAAATGATGTAGGAGAAGTATTATCGGCTAAACTATGGTTAACTCAATAGGTTAGCATGAAGGACTTGGGTGAAGCTAGTTATATTCTTAGAATTCGAATCCTTAAGGATTGAAAAAATTAAACGATAGCTTTATCGCAAGCTTCATACATCGATAAGGTACTGGAATGGTTTCTAATGATCGAAGTGAAGCCAGGCGCTCAATCGACTACACCAGGATTTTATCTTTCTTTGGATGAGTCCTAAGACAGCGGAAGAAATAGAGCATATGAGTAAGGTTTCATACACTTTAGCACTTGGAAGCCTTATGTATGCAGTGCTCTACACATGTCTAGATAACTATTTTGTAGTGGGAATGGTTAGTTGATATTAGGCAAATCCTAGTCTTAGGCATTAGCAAGTTGTAAAGCATATATTAAGGTATCTTAAAAAAAACCAAGGATTATATGTTTGTGTATTCTAGGAGAACCTAACTCCTATTGGATATACAGACTCAGACTTCCAAACCTGTAAAGATTTGAGGAAATCGACATCGAGAAGTGTATTCATCCTCAGCGGTGGAGCCATAGTATAGAGAAGTGTAAAGCGAACTTGCACTGTTGACTCTACTATGGAGGCCAAGTATGTGGCTGCTTCTGAGGCAACGGAAGAAGCTATATGTCTTCAAAATTTCTTAACTGATCTTGAAATCATTCCTAGTGAGGAAAAAGTTATAACATTGTATTGTGATAACGACGCTAAAATAGCTCATACCAAGGAAATGAGAAGTCACAAGAGGACCAAACACATTTATCAGAAGTATCACTTGATACGAGAGGCAGATCACTTGATACAAGAGGCAGTAGCCCAAGGGATTATAGATGTGGTGAAAGTAGCTTCTAAAGATAACCTTTTGGATCCGTTTACTAAAACTCTTGTAACTAGGATATACGAATGCAATGCATGACACAATGGCAGAATGTTGGAAAATGTGCCCATATTGTAGTAAACATGTAACTATTTTCCATGTATTTGAACGATAAATAAATGAATAAATTTAATTTCACATTTCAGTATTATATCTTTTGTGTTTCTGTCTTTCATGTTTTGCATACATAGCAAAATTGCAACAAACAAATATTAGCTCATTGATTATTTAAGTTCGAACTGATGATAAGTGGCACTATAAGAACATTTACATTGCGAGAAAGACTACTTACTTTAGTAGATAATTGATCTGTCGTAATTTGGTGTAGCAGATTAAACTAGTTTTCATACTTAAGGAGCCTGAATACAAGAATTTTCATTACATTTTAGTTAAGTTTCTTTAGTTTTACTTACATTCAATAAAATGTGAAAATTGAGTTTTTTATTTATCTTAAGCGCTGAATGAGGCCTAAGAGAGAGCTAACATACTTTGTGAGTGTGCAGGAGACCATTAGAAGGCATTTTAGGTCGATATTAGATGCTATTCACAACATGAGAGGACAAATGTCGCAACATGGAGAGCAGAATGAAGCAAGTACAAAACTGCACTCGATGTCACGACACTAATTGAAGGTGTCGTGACATACCCCTGAAGATGGCTACAGAGGAGCATACTGGTTGCTATGTTGTGACACAGGTCCTAGTGTGTCGCGACATCAACTTTGGAACAAAAATTAAACACGAAGTAGGGTGTTTTGGTCCGTAAATTAAACTTAAAGCTTGGGAACGTCAGCTGGCCTAGGGTTAAGGACGGCGATCACCTAAAGGCTATAAATAAGCTCTTTTGGCACATGTTAAAGACACCTTTTCATTAACCTAGTTTCTTTCTTTAAGATTTAGTTTCATTTTCTTTCTTAAGTTTCTAGATTTTAGTTTATTTTTTCATTGTTTTCTTTTAAGAGTTTGGGATTGTTGAATCATTTAACTATATGGATTTACGCTTACTATCAATACAATCAAGCTCTTTCATTTACTTTATCTTGTTGATTTAATTAGGATGCTTTCTCTTTACATCGATTATATATTGTTTATGAATGTTATGAGGAGCTAATCCTTCTATGGGGGATTAGTGAGTGGAGGTATGATTTGTTAACTGTTTTGCAAGCTTACTCAGCAGATCAATTGTTTGGGAAAGGGAGAGCGTGAAACAAACCCCAAGCCTGACAACCCTGAGAAGTTATCAAGGTAGGAATTAACCCAAAATTGGTATTTCCCATCCGTGAACACCTTAACCCCAAACTAGTTTAGACTGTGAGGTCAGAAGATAAGTAGTTCTTGCTGACTCGTTATGTTAGTGGTAGATCAAAAGATCCTATTAGGGTAGCGACTAGTTGACTGACGAGGAACCCGAGACGACAGTTGATGGAGATTACCGAAGCGAGCTAATCACCTATTGTCAAATTTGATTTATTCTTCCTTTTTGATATCTTGAATCTTATTTTTTTTATGTTGTTTTATTTTTATTATTATAAAAATCCCAAAAATCCTTTCTTTTATATTCTTCGTACTATGACTGAATGGAAAGTACTAATTAGATCTTTTAATGTTTAGGTTAGAATTGATCTAGCGCTCGCCTCCCTTGGGTACGATCCTCGGAGTACTTACCCACTCTATTGTAAAACTATATTACAACTAGACCCGTATACTTGTAGATACCGCCTCGTAAATCTATATTTTAGTGCAGTTTTCACACTCTGGACATTAGTACGTCCGGAGGCAGTCAAGTTGTTGGCGCCGTTGCCGGGGAGGCAATGTCACTAGGTTAATTTTAATTTCCATACTTAATTAGACTAATTAGGAAATTTTTAAGTTATAGGTATGATTCACCCATAGGTTATTAACAAAATGCAGGTTCTAGGGACATTATTTTATATAAATTGGCTAAGGTCTAGCATTTCCCAACCTGGTATCTATAGTCCACATTTTGAATTAAGTCCTGCTCTACTAACATGGATCTCTAATAATGTCAGGTTTGCCAATCACATCAATGAAGATCCTATTGCATTCTTGAGAAAATTTGACCTTATATGCAGTACTGTTAGTTATGTGGGAATTCCATCTGAGGCTATAAATTTAGTATTAATTCCATTTATGTTAGATGGAAAGGAAAAAATGTGGCTAGAAGCATTTCCTCCAGACACTATCACAACATGCAACGATTTCGTATAGTTATGACTAAGGTATTAAGTAGTTACACTCAATTATTTATTTCTAGCAAGGCATCACTGAAACTTTAGACAAGCGTGAGAAAGATTCAAGGAAATCTTGAGGTCTATATTGGGCAGAGGAATACATTTTGTAGTTCAAATACAACATTTTTACTACAGGTTGGATAGTTAGAATAGACAAAAATTTGATATCATGACGGGTGGAAGTATTTGGACGAAAACCCAGGAGGAAATAATGGAGATACTGGAAAGATATAGCATCAATGAATCAACCTGGGAAGAATGTTCTAAAATACGAAATCAATGACTAGAATCCATGGAACATAGAGAGCAAGAATGTAATAAATTGGAGTTTAGTGCGCAAGAATCAACGGGTTACGAAACAGAAAAGGAAAGGGGCAGTGCGGAATAGGAGAATCACCACATGGTAACTCAATTGGACTGGTGGAGACAAAATAAGGAACAACCGGAGCAAATGATCCCAAACTCAGTGAAGATGGTACCATTTATTATCAAACCTCCAGAGTTAAAACTAAAGCCCTTACCTAATCATTTAAAGTATGGATACATGTGGAAACAAAATACCTTACCAGTAATTACTGCTGCAAGTCTAGATGCAGAACAGGAAGAAGCTTTATTAAATGTCCTGAAAATGTATAAAAAAGCGATAGGATAGACAATCACTGATATTAAAGGAATCAATCCTGCATTTTGTCAACACAAGATTAGATTAGAGGAGGGAAAAAGACATGTGGTAGATGCTCAGCGAAGACTTAATCCAGCCCTGAAAGAGGTGGTTAAAAAGGAATTACTTAAATGGCTAGATGCAGGAATTGTTTACGCTATTTCTAATAGTGAGTGGGTTAGCCCAACCCAGTGTGTTCTGAAGAAGGGAGGTTTAACTATAGTCGAGAACGATAATAATGAGTTTGTAATATCCCGGGTTAGGGGCTATTTTGTTGTTGCATGTTTTTGCATGTGTTTAGTGTGCTGTGTTGCTATTTCGGTGTTTTAGGGGCTTAATTGTGGGTTAGGAGTGTGCCTGGGTAGGTAGGAAAATTTTGGTTTTTGGGTGCTAGGTGAAGGGAGCTGAGGAAGCTGGGGTTTAAGAAAATAATTTGTTGTTTTGTTGCACAAAAGGTGAGCTAGCAAAGTGGCAAAGCAAGGCGCCACTTGGAGCTTGTGGTGTGGCGTCATCTACATGAGGTGGAGGTCTAGTGTTCGAGCTGCAGAGTTCCCATTTTGGCTTCTTTTTGGGACGGCATGGAGGAAGAGGTTGAGAGCAATTTGAATTCCTCCTTGGACTTGGTCAAGTGGTGACTTGGATGGTGGAGAGAAAAAAGTGGAGTGTGACTTGGTAAACACATTTGAAATGTGTGGATGTGAGTGCATGGAGGATATGGCGAATTTGAGGAGTGGGGAGTGGGGAAGTGACGGCTTGGTGTGGGAGAGGGAAGGCCGAATGTACCTTTGCATTTTGGTACATTTTGGTTTTCTTTTGGTAAGCAAAAGTGTTCATTTTGGTTTTGTTAGCCGAAATTTTACCAAGGTTTTCTCTCAATTTTCTTCATTTGTTAAAACCGAAATTCCAAGTGAGTTCTCCATCATTTCCTTCACAAACCGAAAGTCCAGGCAACTTTGCTGATTTTGTGCTTTGTTTTTCTCAATTATTTTTGGTAGCCATATGCTCTCTCTCTCCCTTTTCTTTTCATGTAGGTAAGCCGAAACTAGTTTCTTCCTTACTCAAATTCTCTTTTTCTTCTTTAAGCCGTAATAGCCGAATTACTCATTTGTTCTCCTCATTTCTTTGTGTCGAAACCACAACCACTTGCATCTCAAACCTTTGCTTTCTTTTCTTATTCATTATTGCCGAAACTTCATCCTCATTTCCTATTTTCTTTTCCTTCCTTCTCCATTTAAAACCGAATATAAATGTGTGTTAAACACTTAGGCCGAATCTCTCCTCTCCTAGTAGCCTCCCTTGGCCGAATCTTTTGTGGCTCTCTCCTATTGTAGTCTTGGCCGAATATCAGTAAGTGTTGGGGTCTTGCTGATCGTTTGGGATTGGTAAGTGTTGGACCGAATGGCCATTTCCCTTCTTCTTTTGCTTTGCCGATGTTGGTTAATTAAGAGCGAATGTGGCCTTGAGGTGGAGAGTTAATCTTTAGTTTTGGAACCGATTTCATTATAGGTCATTCGGATTTTGGATACAATCAAGTGGAGCCTTCGTCCTTTGGTTAACCATTTGGGGTAAGTATTGGTAAGGCCAGTTCTATTAGTTGATTCTTTTATCTTGTTAAGCCAAGTTAGTTAGGGATTAATGGTTCTTCTTATTAGGTGGTGGCGATTATCAAAAGAACCCTTTGTTGGTTCGAGGTTTGGTTGGAAACCAAATCATCTTCAAGGTAAGGGATGGATATTGACCCCTTTGGTTAATTGATGATGGCCGAATGTTATAGATGCCTAACCCCTATGTGTTGGCCGAGTGTAGGAGCTAGTAATCGAGGACTTAGATTGTTTTCGTTGGGTTTCGAACTCGTATTTACGGTGTGTAACTAACACACCCATACTTAGTGATATTGTTATTAAAACTGTTTGCCTATTAAAATCATGACAATTATGATGGATTATTGGAAACCCAAACGGGTATGTGTATGCGTATCCGGGTAAGTCAAGTATTGTTACTAGATTCTTGATGATCTATATGGTATCATGACTATGTATGTATGTGATATGGGGTATGAGTCAAACATATTAGCATGATAGGCATGACTGTATGATATGCATGATCACATGAGTATGGTATGTTGATGGGTGATATGAGTGGAGGGAGCGGTGACATTTTGTGTTTGTGAGCACCAGTGTTTTGGTAACACACTCTGTGACTTTGGGTCACCAAAGTGCTTTGGTAGCACATTTGTGTCTTTGGGACACGGAGGTTGGGCACCTCATTGCGACTTGTCCACGTGGTTAACACCACCGTGGGTTGGCCCCACTTTGAGATATGGGATCGTGCGCTAGTGATTGGGTATCACACGATGGGTTGGCCCCATCATTGGATTTGTGACTTCGGTCACGAGTGCTTTGGTAGCACATTTGTGTCTTTGGGACACGGAGGTTGGGCACCTCATTGCGACTTGTCCCTGTGGTTAACACCACCGTGGGTTGGCCCCACATGAGATATGGGATCGTCTGCTAGTGATTGGGTATCACACGATGGGTTGGCCCCATCATTCGATTATCGTGACTACGGTCACCAGTGCTTGGGTAGCACATTGTGTCTTTGGGACACCAGTGTTTTGGTAACACATTGTGACTATATGTCACCAGTGGTTTGGCACCACCAGTGGTTTGGTACCACACGGGGTAGAAAAAGGAGATACGGATGGTTAGGATCGGGTTGCATTAATTGTGTTGCTATGTATGATGTGTGTTAGCATGTTGTTTCATCGGGAGCGGGATTTATGCACTGAGTCCTTCGACTCACCCTCTCCTTTGACATTTCAGGTGACCCGTAGACGCGGACATGGAGCCGGGGTGGACTCGGGGTGCACATGCCATGCTTTAATAAAAGTCTTGCTCAGACTATTCACTTTGGGTACTTTAGCTTATTTATTTTTATTTGAGATTTAATTTGGATTTGTAAAAGGGCCTTTAAATTATGTTTTTTTGATGGTTATGTTTTAATTAGATTCTCAACCGCTTAACAAACAACTTGGCATGAAATTTACTAAAACTTGGAAAGACAACGTTTTCAAAATTATATCGCAATGTGTTTCAAACTATACCATCGGGTATCTCACTATGCTTTGCTATAGAGTAAACTCAAACGATTTTCAAACCAAACTCGACATCTACTAAGTCAAAAATGTTTCTAAATAGCACTAAGAAACTCTGGAAATGCTAAATGAAATCAACTCGTCTTTAACTATATACTTTGGATAAGTTTTCAAAATCTAATCAAAGCAGGCCTACTCAAATTTTCTTCAAGTTCACTATGTTTTCGCCCGCTTTTAAGCGAAAAATCCTATCTCTCAAAAACGTTTCCCCGTAGCATACCAGATTCGGACGTGGTGTCTGTCAGGGTTTGGGGTGTTACAATTGTGGTATCGAGCCAAGTTCAAAGGCTCAATTGTGTGGGCTGAGGCCCAAAATGTTTTCAAAAGGTTGTTTTGTTAGTCTTTATTCTTAAAGTATGGTTTGAAAGGCATGGCACCGAGTCTCGGCACTGATTCGCGCGAGTAAGTACCCGTACTATTTCTTGTGAATTGATTTGGATGTGATATGATTTGATGAATAGCAATAGTATACTACTTTAGAGATTGAAAGCCCGATAGGATTACGTGAACTCGCGAGAACAAATCCTCTTAAAATATTCATAAGACTTGCTTTTAAACAAGTGGAATAAATCTTGATGCATAAAAAATTCTTAATCGATCACGTAGAAAGATTAGTCATGGCGCTAGAGGTGGGCGTGGTCGTGGGCGAGGTCGTGGTAGGATGACGTTTACGAGCCCGTAGGATCCAGTCGGGGTTCGTAAAAATGAGATATACGGTTCCGCCTTGGTGGAGGTGGTGAGTTCCAAGATCGATCGGGACGACGCGAGTGTCACGAGCGTCTTTGCGAGTGTTAGAAAGGGTAGCGAGGAGTTGGTGGTGGCGCGGGAGTTAGGAAATCGGTTCTGAGCGACTTCGGGCAAATGGGGCGAATTCTTCCGAGGTGTTTACGGTGTTGCTCCCAGCCTTTCTTGAATATTGGTGGAGGCAAGCGAGCGGATCATGGATGATCCGGACTTGACAAGCGAAGAGAAGCGAAGGGCATCGTATCGCTTCTCCGTGATGAGTCATATCGGTGGTGGCTCACGGTTCGAGAGCAGTGTGGTGGCGACAGAGGATCTAACATGGGATTATTTCGTGGTGCATATCAAAAGAAGTACATCGGAGCTAGTTATGTCGACTCCCAACGGAAGGCTTTTACGAGGCTTGTTCGGGGAGTAAATCGGTTCTTGAGCACGCAGGTGAGTTCTGGTCGAGTAGGTATGCCAGGGCATTGTGGCCCATGAGCATGAGAGGTGTGTTCGTTTCGAGGATGGTCTCATGAGACGACTTGAGGTGCTGATTGCTCCTCGGCAGGAGCGAGTTCTTGTCTTAGTTGAGAAGGCTAAGGTAGCCGAGGGTGTTAAGGAGTCGGTGAGGCGGGCATGGATAGAAATAGGCATAAGAGGAGCTTTGGGTCTTACGGATTATCGGGTGTCTGCGAGAAGAGGGCTAGACCGAGTGGGCGAACCACTGCTAGGTTTGTTCTTTGCTAAGCGCGGGACCGCATGATGTGATCGATGCGGCGGAAAATCTCATCATTGGGGTGGTTCTTTGGATGGAGGAAAAGGTTGCTTCGAGTGTGGTTCTCGGAGCACCGGGTGAGGGACCGTCCGCGTAGGTTGGCGAGATTCGATCGAGAGTCGGCCGTGTCGATTCAGAGGTAATGGACCGCCACCGCAGAGAGGGCCGTGGTAATGGCGAGGTGGTAATGGTTCAGTCGGGGCCGTGGAGCACCGGGGAGAGGTGCGTAGTAGTTACGATGCTAGGCACTGGATTAGTGTATGCCGCGAGGCGCGGGAGGAGAGGCGACCACGGACGTCATGCCGTGACGTTTTTGATTTTTGGTTCTCCTTATCTTGCTTTGATTGATGTGGGTTCAACGCACTCTTATGTTGCCAGTAGTATAGTAGAGACCATGGATTTAGGCTCGAGATATCTTCTAGGCGGATGGCGTGATTAGCCCTCTAGGTCACTCTGTAGTAGTAGATAAACTGTTTAGAGAGGTACCCCTAGAACTCCAAGGGTAGTGTTATTTCGCGTCGATCCGATGGAGCTACCGTTTGGGAGTTCGATCCGATTCTTGGGATGGATTGGTTGGTCAAGTACCCGGCGAGGTTGGATTGCGCGCCAAGCGCATGGTTCTTAAGACGGTTGAGGGTGAAGAGGTGGCTATGATAGGTAATAGGAGAGATTACTTATCTAATGTGGTATACGCTCAAGGCGGAGAAGATGGTCGAGGAAGGGTTGTGAAGCATATGTAGTTCATGTGTATGCCTTGGAGGCTAAAAAGTCTCTTTGTAGAGAAGGTTAAATGCATTATTAGGATTTCTTGATGTGTTTCTGAGAAGCTTAGGGTTTGCCTTGGATCGCGAGGTAGAGTTCGGAATAGATCTATTACCGAAGCTGCGCCGGTGTCTATTGCTCCGTATAGGATGGCGCCAAAGGAGTTGGTGGAGCTTAAGGCTCGAGATCCGGGAGTTATTGGATAGAGGTTTCATCGGGCCAAGTGTTTTCGCCATGGGCGCGCCGGTACTCTTTGTCAAGAAGAAAGATGGCACGATGCGGATGTGTATAGACTACCGCCGATTGAATAAGTCGACGATTAAAAACAAGTATCCGTTGCCCGCGGATAGGCGATTTGTTTGATCGGTGAGGGTGCTTTGCGGTATTCTCGAAGATCGACTTGAGTGCAGGTATCACCGATTAAGAGTTAAGGAGGTGATATCCATAAAGCAGCGTTTGGACTCGGTATGGGCACTACGAATTCTGGTAATGCCATTCGGGTTGACTAACGACCGGCGGCGTTTATGGATATGATGAATAGGGTGTTTCAACGAAGATCTGGATCGATTCGTCGTGGTTTTCATAGAGCGACATCTTGGTGTACTCAGGGCAGGAGGAAGAGCATGTTAAGCATTTGCGAGTGGTGTTGCGATTTTGAGGAAGCGACTCTATGCTAAGTTCGATGAAGTGCGAGTTTCGGCTAGAGAAGTGACTTTCTTGGGTCATAGTGTGTGGTGAGGATTCGAGTAGATCCTCATAAGATTGAGGCGATTTTGGATTGGAAGCCGCCTAGGTCGCTGGTCGAGATTCGGAGTTTTTCTGGTTTGGCGGATACTACCGAAGGTTTGTTGAGGGTTTCTCGTTGATAGCGCCGATGACCAAGTTCTTTGAGGAAAGAAGTTTCGTTTGTATGGACCGAGAAACAACAGAAAGCTTCGATAAGTTAAAGAAGATTTTGACCGAGGCTCCGGTTCTAATTCAACCCGAGGTGGTAAGGAATTCACGATCTATTGCGATGCATCACATACGGGCTTAGGTTGTGTCTTTGATGCAAGAAGGTAAGGTTGTGGCTTACGCTTCTCGACAGTGAGGCCACATGAGGTCAACTATCCGACGCATACGATTTGGAGCTAGCGGTGTGGTCTTCGCCTTAAAGATTTGGAGGCACTACTTATACGGGGAGAGATCGATAGTCTACACGGATCATAAGAGTTCAAGTATCTCACCGACTCGAAGGATTTGAATTTGAGGCGCGTATGCAGATGGGTTGAGTTCTTTGAAAGATTATGGACTATTCGATTGAGTATCATCGGGCAAGGCTAACGTGGTAGCGGACGCGTTGAGCCGTAAGGTTGTTTCGGACTTAAGAGCATTGTTTGCCCATTTGAGTTTGTATGACGACGGGAGTATTCAGCGAGTTGCAAGTTAAGCCTACTTGGGTTGAGCAGATCGAGAGAAATAGTTAGAGGATGTGATTCTAAGTGCGCGAAGGTTGCAAGTGCGAGAATGGTGGTGTGGATGGTTACTGGCACTGTCTAGTGACGAGGTTACGTGTTTTTCGAGGTAAGGCTTGTATGCCTAAAGATGTTGAGTCGAGGCGAGAAGATTCTTCAGGACGCACATAGCGATCCTTATGCTATGCATCCCGGAGGTAGTAAGATGTATAGGGATCTTAGAGAAGCGATTTTGGTGGCTTTGGCTTGAAGAAAGAGGTGACAGAGTTTGTTGGGAAGTGTCCGACTTGTCGCCAGAGTCAAGGTGAACATCGGTTGCCGTCGGGTTTGCTTCACTGTGAAGATTCCTCGGTGGAAGTGGGAAAGGATAACCATGGATTTCGTCGGTGGGTTACCGCTTACGCCAAGCAAGAAGGATTCGATTTGGGTAGTGGTGGATCGATCGACTAAATCAGCTCACTTTATTCCGGTGAGGTTGACTACTCACTTGAAGCTTAGCGAAGCTATATGTGTCGAGAGATAGTGAGGTTGCGGCGTGCGATTTCGATAATCTCGGATAGGGATCCCGATTCACGTCAAGGTTACGAAAGCGTTGCATCAAGCTCGGGTACTCGTTTGGATTTCAAAGACGGGTTTTCACCCCGCGATCGACGGTCAATCGTAAAGGGTCATTCAGATCTTAGAGGATATCTTTGAGAGGTTGTATCTTGGATTTCAGAGGTAGTTGGGAGGAGTTTCTACCATTAATGAGTTTGCCTACAACAACGATTACCAAGCGAGCATTAAGATGGCACCGTATGAGGCGTTGTATGGTAGGAAGTGTCGCTCACCCACGTGTTGGGCGGAGTTAGGTGAACGTCGGTTGTTGGGACCCGAGTTGGTTCTTTGAGACCGAAGACAAGGTTAAGTCGATTCGGTCTCGATTGAAGGAAGCTTCGGACCGTGCGAAGTCTTATGCGCCGATCTTAAGCGAAGAGATATAGAGTTTCTTTGTGGGGATCGAGTTTTCTGAAGGTCTCGCCTTGGAAGAAGGTGTTGAGGTTCGGGAAGAAAGGCAAGCTAAGTCCGAGGTTTATTGGGCCGTATAAGGTATTGAGACGAGTTGGACCAGTAGCGTATCAGCTTGAGTTGCCAGCAGAGCTTAGTCAGATTCACGATGTTTTTCATGTTTCGATGCTTCGGAGATATCGTTCAGATCCGTCGCATGTGGTAGCAATGGAAGAGATCGAGGTAAATCCAGATTTGACCATGGAAGAGGAACCTGTGTAGATTCTTGATCGAGATGTGAAGGTTCTGCGTAAGAAGTCTGTGCCTTTGGTTAAGGTTCTTTGGCGGAATCATAGCGTAGAAGAAACTACGTGGGAACCCGAGGATATGATGAGACAGCAATACCCGCAACTCTTTTGATCAGGTAATTTCGAGGTCGAAATTATTTTTAAGGGGGGTAGAACTGTAATATCCCGGGTTAGGGGCTATTTTGTTGTTGTATGTTTTTGCATGTGTTTAGTGTGCTGTGTTGCTATTTCGGTGTTTTAGGGGCTTAATTGTGGGTTAGGAGTGTGCCTGGGTAGGTAGGAAAATTTTGGTTTTTGGGTGCTAGGTGAAGGGAGCTGAGGAAGCTGGGGTTTAAGAAAATAATTTGTTGTTTTGTTGCACAAAAGGTGAGCTAGCAAAGTGGCAAAGCAAGGCGCCACTTGGAGCTTGTGGTGTGGCGTCATCTACATGAGGTGGAGGTCTAGTGTTCGAGCTGCAGAGTTCCCATTTTGGCTTCTTTTTGGGACGGCATGGAGGAAGAGGTTGAGAGCAATTTGAATTCCTCCTTGGACTTGGTCAAGTGGTGACTTGGATGGTGGAGAGCAAAAAGTGGAGTGTGACTTGGTAAACACATTTAAAATGTGTGGATGTGAGTGCATGGAGGATATGGCGAATTTGAGGAGTGGGGAGTGGGGAAGTGACGGCTTGGTGTGGAGAGGGGAAGGCCGAATGTACCTTTGCATTTTGGTACATTTTCGGTTTTCTTTTTGGTAAGCAAAAGTGTTCATTTTGGTTTTGTTAGAAGAAATTTTACCAAGGTTTTCTCTCAATTTTCTTCATTTGTTAAAACCGAAATTCCAAGTGAGTTCTCCATCATTTCCTTCACAAACCGAAAGTCCAGCAACTTCTTTGATTTTGTGCTTTGTTTTTCTCAATTATTTTTGGTAGCCATATGCTCTCTCTCTCCCTTTTCTTTTCATGTAGGTAAGTTTCGAAACTAGTTTCTTCCTTACTCAAATTCTCTTTTTCTTCTTTAAGCCGTAATAGCCGAATTACTCATTTGTTCTCCTCATTTCTTTGTGCCGAAACCACAACCACTTGCATCTCAAACCTTTGCTTTCTTTTCTTATTCATTATTGCAGAAACTTCATCCTCATTTCCTATTTTCTTTTCCTTCCTTCTCCATTTAAAACCGAATATAAATGTGTGTTAAACACTTAGGCCGAATCTCTCCTCTCCTAGTAGTCTCCCTTGGCCGAATCTTTTGTGGCTCTCTCCTATTGTAGTCTTGGCCGAATATCGGTAAGTGTTGGGGTCTTGCTTCGATCGTTTGGGATTGGTAAGTGTTGGACCGAATGGCCATTTCCCTTCTTTTTTTGCTTTGCCGATGTTGGTTAATTAAGAGCCGAATGTGGCCTTGAGGTGGAGAGTTAATCTTTAGTTTTGGAACCGATTTCATTATAGGTCATTCGGATTTTGGATACAATCAAGTGGAGCCTTCGTCCTTTGGTTAACCATTTGGGGTAAGTATTGGTAAGGGCAGTTCTATTAGTTGATTCTTTTATCTTGTTAAGCCAAGTTAGTTAGGGATTAATGGTTCTTCTTATTAGGTGGTGGCGATTATCAAAAGAACCATTGTTGGTTCGAGGTTTGGTTGGAAACCAAATCATCTTCAAGGTAAGGGATGGATATTGACCCCCTTTGGTTAATTGATGATGGCCGAATGTTATAGATGCCTAACCCTATGTGTTGGCGAGTGTAGGAGCTAGTAATCGAGGGACTTAGATCGTTTTCGTTGGGTTTCGAACTCGTATTTACGGTGTGTAACTAACACACCCATACTTAGTGATATTGTTATTAAACCTGTTTGCCTATTAAAATCATGACGATTATGATGGATTATTGGATACCCAAACGGGGTATGTGTACGTATCCAGGGTAAGTCAAGATTGTTACTAGATTACCGATGATCTATATGGTATCATGACTTTGTGTATGTATGTGATATGGGGTATGAGTCAAACATATTAGCATGATAGGCATGACTTTGTATGATATGCATGATCACATGAGTATGGTATGTTGATGGGTGATATGAGTGGAGGGAGCGGTGACATTTTGTGCCGACGAGCACCAGTGTTTTGGTAACACACTCGTGACTTTGGGTCACGGTGCTTTGGTAGCACATTTGTGTCTTTGGGACACCGGAGGTTGGGCACCTCATTGCGACTTGTCCACGTGGTTAACACCACCGTGGGTTGGCCCCACTTTGAGATATGGGATCGTCGCTAGTGATTGGGTATCACACGATGGGTTGGCCCCATCATTGGATTTGTGACTTCTGGTCACCGGTGCTTTGGTAGCACATTTGTGTCTTTGGGACACGAGAGGTTGGGCACCTCATTGCGACTTGTCCACGTGGTTAACACCACCGTGGGTTGGCCCCACATGAGATATGGGATCGTCTGCTAGTGATTGGGTATCACACGATGGGTTGGCCCCATCATTCGATTATCGTGACTACGGTCACCAGTGCTTGGGTAGCACATTGTGTCTTTGGGACACCAGTGTTTTGGTAACACATTGTGACTATATGTCACCAGTGGTTTGGCACCACCGGTGGTTTGGTACCACACGGGTAGAAAAAGGAGATACGGATGGTTAGGATCGGGTTGCATTAATTGTGTTGCTATGTATGATGTGTGTTAGCATGTTGTTTCATCGGGAGCGGGATTTATGCACTGAGTCCTTCGACTCACCCTCTCCTTTGACATTTCAGGTGACCCGTAGACGCGGACATGGAGCCGGGGTGGACTCGGGGTGCACATGCCATGCTTTAATAAAAGTCTTGCTCAGACTATTCACTTTGGGTACTTTAGCTTATTTATTTTTATTTGAGATTTAATTTGGATTTGTAAAAGGGCCTTTAAATTATGTTTTTTTTTATGGTTATGTTTTAATTAGATTCTCAACCTGCTTAACAAACAACTTGGCATGAAATTTACTAAAACTTGGAAAGACAACGTTTTCGAAATTATATCGCAATGTGTTTCAAACTATACCATCGGGTATCTCACTATGCTTTGCTATAGAGTAAACTCAAACGATTTTCAAACCAAACTCGACATCTACTAAGTCAAAAATGTTTCTAAATAGCATTAAGAAACTACTGGAAATGCTAAATGAAATCAACTCGTCTTTAACTATATACTTTGGATAAGTTTTCAAAATCTAATCAAACAGGCCTACTCAAATTTTCTTCAAGTTCACTATGTTTTCGCCCCGCTTTTAAACGAAAAATCCTATCTCTCAAAAACGTTTTCCCCGTAGCATACCAGATTCGGACGTGGTGTCCTGTCCGGGTTTGGGGTGTTACAGAGTTAATTCCCACACGAATAGTTACAGGTTGGAGAGTATGCATTGATTATCGGAAGTTGAATGATGCAACAAAAAAAAACCATTTTTCGTTGCCCTTTATCGACCAAATGCTTGACTGGTTAGCAGGAAAGGACTATTATTGCTTCCTTGATGGGTACTGAGGGTATCATCAAATCCCAATTCATCCCGATGATCAAGAAAAAACCACATTCACATGCCCTTTTGGTATGTATGCCTTTAAGAGAATGCCTTTTGGCCTATGTAATGCTCTAGCAACTTGCATGAGATGCATGACCACGATCTTTGCTGATATGTTAGAAGAAAGATTATATGTATTCATGGACGATTTTTTCGTATATGGAGACTCTTTTCAAGAATGCCTGGATAACCTTGAAAAAGTGTTAAAAAGATGTGAGGAAACTAACCTGGTACTCAACTGGGAAAAATACCATTTCATGGTGAAATAAGGACTGGTCTTAGGGCATCAAATATCTAGAAAAGGTTGGAAGTAGATAAAGCCAATATTGAAGTTATCAAAAATCTCCCAAATCTGACGAATGTTACATGTGTACGAAATTTTTTAAGCCATGCAGGATTTTATCGGAGATTTATAAAAGATTTTGCTCATATTTCTAAACCCCTGAATCAACTTCTCCAAAAAGAGATACCTTTTGTATTTGACCAAAGCTGTTAGAGCTTGAGGTAATAAAAAAAACTCTTATCTGCTCATAAAATCATCACCCCAAATTGGTCGGAACCTTTTATTATTATGTGTGATCCTAGTGATTATGCAATAGGTGCAATGTTGGGTCAAAAGCGGAATAATTTATTTGGGGCTATTCATTATAATAGCAAAAAATTGAATTTTGCACAGTGCAACTACACTACAACTAATAAAGAGATGTTGGCAGTAGTGTTTTCATGTGAAAAATTTCGACCCTACTTAATTACAAATCGAGTATATGTGTATACCGATTACTATACGTTAAAATATGTCATGAAGAAAAAAGAAACAAAAGCCAGACTAATGAGATGGTTTTTATTACTTCAGGAATTTGATTTATGGATAATGGACAAGAAGAGGACTGACAATCAAATTGCATATCACCTATCCAGAATTGAAAACCATTTACAAGAGGAGGAAAGTGAAGACATTAATGAGACCTTTGTAGATAAATAATTATTTAGAGTAGACATTGATCAAAGCATCTAACCCCATGGTATGCATATTATGTTAATTACATTGCAAGGGGATTTTTCCAGCATAAGCATCTGGGCAACAAAAAAAAAACGGATAGCTCATGAATTAAAAAATTATGTTTGGGGGGAACCATATGTGTTTCAACAATGTGCAGATCAATTAGTCTGGGGATATGTAGCTGAGGAAGAGATACAAGATATTTTACAAGGCTGTCACACATCTCCTTGTGGAGGGCATTTCGGTGGAAAAAGGACAGCTAAAAAAATACTACAATCATGGTTTTATTGGCAAACAATGAATAGAGAAGCTTATGAATTCATCCAAGGATGTGATAGGTGTCAGAGAATTGGGAATATATCTAAAAGGGATGAAATGCCGCAAACAGGAATAATCGAGGTCGAAGTGTTTAATGTCTGGGGAATTGAATTTATGGGACCTTTTTCGAGTTCTTTCGGGAATCAATATATTCTCCTACCTACAGATTATGTCTCAAAATGGGTTGAATCTATCGCACTACCTACTAATGATACAAAATCTATAGTAAGATTCCTCAGGAAAAACATATTTGCTAGGTTGGTACACCACAAGCACTGGCCAACAATGAAGGATCTCATTTTTGTAGCAAGCAATTCGAAGCAGCATTGGCTAAGTATATCATAAGACATAGGATGACAACGGCGTATCACCCACATGCTAATTGGCAAGTAGAAGTATCTAATCGGGAAATAAAGCAGATTTTAGAGAAAACAGTAAACCCAAGCCGGAAAGATTGGGCAGCCAAACTAGACGATGCATTGTGGGCTTACAGAACAACATATAAGACTCCATTAGGCATGTCCTCATATAAGTTAGTTTATGGTAAGAACTGTCACTTACCAATCGAATTGGAGAGGAAGACATATTAGGCAATCAAAGAGTCAAATCTAGATCCAGAATTAGATTTTAAAAAAAAAAGAGACTACTCCAACTCCAAGAATTGGAAGAATTCAGATTTTTGGCGTATGAAAATACTAAGATGCACAAGGAGAGGAGTAGACTTTGACATGACGCAAAGATCAGGAAGCGAGAATTTTTGAAAATATTGCTATTCAGCTCTAGGTTAAAATTATTCCCTGGAAAGCTTAAATTAAGATAGACAGGTCCATATACAATACCATAGGTAACCCCTCATGGGGCAATAGAGCTAATTGGAAAAGGCAGTCAACCCTTCCTTGTTAATGGCCAATGAGTAAAACATTATTTTGGATTTACAATTAATGTTGTAGTAGAAGAACAAACCTTGTAGTGTAGCGCCCTTTAGGATTTTCAAGATATTAAGGGAAAACCAACAAACATGAGGGAAGATAAGGAAAAAGGTAACCTAGCTAGTGATTTCACGAAAAATGGAGGAATCTGGCCGTCATGTCGTGACACCACTACAGAATGTCACGAAAAATAACAAAATTCTAACTTAGGAATCTGCCCTTGATGTTGCGACATCACCTAGGGATGTCGCGACACCACTGCGTAACCTTATTTTCTGAACTAACTTAACTATTGGCATTTTTTGTAGCTTAATTGTATTAGGATTCTTGTTCTTCAACTGCTTACTTAGTAGAACTAGATTATAACTCTTGGATAATTTATTCTTTCTTCCTAATCTATAAGTAGGACATATGGCCACCTTATGATATCATTAACAAAGATTAAATTGCAGGCAACTCTCTTTTATCAGCAACAAAGTGTAATTTGTAGGCATAATAAGAACAGATCATCAAATGGTTAGTTTCAATGCAAGCGCTTCAAGCCTAGGTATTGAGTTTCAAGAAGGCGACATGGATAAGTATCTACAACAATTACAACCGTACACTTTTATTCAAGAACACGGATTTGACCCTTTAATGAGGAATTGCAAAGGAATATGGGAAAACACAACTGAAAGGGAATGGATGAAATTTTGTCTGCCAGCCGAAGAACCCCTAATAATTCATGTGGTGCAAGAATTTTATCTAACATTAAAACAAAGGGAACCTGCCAGACCATTCTATGAGATACGCTCCTTTGTGAAGGTCAGAGGGGTTAATATTCCAGTAACTGAGATGCGTATTTGCCAAATTTATGATGCACCATATTATTATCGCGATTATTTTTACAAAATAGACTTGAACGAATTTAGAAACATTGATACAGATGAGGTATTGAGATTCCTAATGGCAGGGAAAGAAGTGTGGACATATCGAATGGGGACAACAATTCCTGATACGTTCAATCAGGGGCAGATGACACCAAAAGCCAAGATGTGGATGAAATTTGTATGTTCAAGAATATGACCTATAACAGAGATGTCCAAGATTAGTCCAATTCAAGCAAACATAACTTATGGGATCCTCCAAAAGAAGCAAATATGTATTGGGACCTAGATATATAAAAACACGGTTGATTGTGTGAGAAATTTAAGAAAGGGAATATTTTTCCCACATCTAATTATGGAGCTATGTAAAAGAGTAGGAGTACCCATTGAATGAATGGATAAAACCATGAATCCCCCAAAGAAATTACTCGGTGATGATCTATTCAAGCAATTTGTTCTTCTATAGACGAAACTAAACGGGGAAAGAAGAAAAAGAGGATTTCAGGAAGATGAAGACTAATACTCAAGAGTAATCTAGTAGGATTAGGAGTAAACAAATTTAGGAAAACTTGAATGCTTATTTATTTACTTGTATTTTTTATTATTTATTTTAGGGATTGTATTGAATTTTAGGGTAATGCAAATCTATTTTTAGGTTAGGGATAAATACACAATTCTTTGTTTTGAATCTTTCATATAAAAAAAAACCCCAACATGGAGGAGACACAAGCAAATTGAGCTTCTCACGATCAAAGGAGGAAGTACCCAACATTAGCCACCACAATCAATCGGGTAATTTCTCTCCTTATCTTTTTATGGGCTACACATTGAGGACAATGTGTCAACTAAAGTGTGGAGGGTAACATAGAAAACTTGCTTATTTTACATTTTCTTTAATTTTTCTTATCTTTTGTGTGCTTGAGCTTGTAGAAATACAAGTGATTGGTTAGGAACATGTACATAGGTTGCTTGTGTTTATGAATAAATTTGGCATGATAAGAGGTGATTTTAAATTTTTTATTATTAGACTATTAAGTTCTATATGTTACACTATAAATAGGTAATAAGCAATCAACTGTACCAAGTGATATAAAAAAGACAAGGAGATGAGAATACTAGTACGAATGATAAATAGTTGAATTTGTATTTGTTTGGTTGATTAATTTGTGCATGTTGAGATATTTAGGGATGATTGGAACACATCCAGAGCCAAAAAGCTGTCCTATTTATATTTCATCTTTAGTACTAATTTTTGAGCATGTTGACACTTCTTGATGAACCACATTACAAGCCCCGGGCCTGAAAACGTCAATTTGTATTTGTCGTTGCTCTTTTGTCCTACACTGCACGATTATAGATGTCTGGCCATACATATTAAGGGTTAAGTAGATACATCATGGAAGATTTTGTAAAAAGAGAATGAAAAAGGAAAGACTAGTGTGATATGGAAACTATAGGTTATCTTGAAAGCGCAAAACAAGAGAAAAAAATAAGCAAAAAGAAAATCAAGACGAGTACAAAAAGTACTTGAAAAGCCAAAAAGTATTCATGAGTGAGATAAGAGAAAAGTGACAAAGTCACAAAAGAAAGAAAAACTCGTTAATTAGTGCACAAAAAAACTCGTAGGCTAGCTGTAGTTACTATGTCATGCTATGATTTCATATGTGGAGAGATAAGGAAGGTGAGAGAAGGAAAAATAAGGCGATGAGCGAGAAAGGGTCACTAAGGGGGAAAGAATAGGGATCAATATGACGTGTTAAACTATTTTCGTGTTTGTAACCCTTTTGATGCTTACTATTTTTTTAATTCTATACCTGTCCTAAACCTCAAAATTTTACAAGCCGAAAAGTCCTATGTGACCTAAATATCCTTATACCTGAATGGATATCATACTAGAAATGCGCATAAATGACTATTTGTATTCTACTCAAATAATCAAAGTACTTGTACGATTTGTTGATGGATTTTTATAGTTGAGACCATTAATACTTGTATATTTTGTAACATACTGAACTTAGATGTTTGAAGTCAAAGGTGGTAAGTCAACTATTCATCAAGTTAAAGTTGTTAGTAAGCATGAAATGATTAAATCATATGCTCCGAAGTCAATACTTATATCATATTTTCTCAAGGGTCGTCATGTTTATTTTTCATCTTTGTTTATGTTGCTTGAGGACAAGCAATGACTTAACTGTGGGGGAGTTTGATCTGCCGTAATTCTATGTAGCAGATTAAACTAGTTTTAACACTTAAGGAGCCTGAATACAAGCATTTTCATTACATTTTAGTTAAGTTTCTTAGTTTTACTTACATTCAATAAAATGTGCAAATTGAATTTTTTTATTGACCTTCAGGGATGAATGAGGCCTAAGAGAGAGCTAACATACTTTGTGAGTGTGCAAGAGTCCATTAGAAGGCATTTTAGGCTGATACTGGATGCCATGTCGCAACACGAGAGGACTAATGTCACAACATGGAAAGCAGAATGAAGCAAGTACAAAACTGCCTTGGATAACATGACATTAATTGAATGTGTTGCAACATACCCTTAAAGATGGCTACAGAGGAGCATATTGGTTGCTATGTTACGACACATGTCCTGGTGTGTCGCGACATCAACTCTAGGACGAAAATTAAACACGAAGTAGGGACTTTTTGGTCCGCACAATGGAACTTAAAGCTTGAGAACGTCATCTGACCTAGGGTTAAGGACGAAGGCCACCTGAAGGCTATAAATAGGCTCATTTGGCACATTTTAAAGACACCTCTTCATTAACCTAGTTTCTTTCTTTAAGATTTAGTTTCGTTTTCTTTCTTAGGTTTCTAGAGTTTAGTTTATTTGTTCGTTGTTTTCTTTTAAGAGATCGGGATTGTGGAATCATTCAACTCTGTGGATTTACGCTTAATACCAATATAATCAGGCTCTTTCAGTTACTCTATCTTGTCGATTTAATTAGCATGTTTTATCTTTACATCGATTATATATTGTTTATAATTGCTATGAGGAACTAATCCTTCTATGGGGGATTAGTGAGTGGAGGTCTGATCTATTAACTGTTTTGTTGGGTTACTCAACGGATCAGCTATTTGGGAAAAGGGAAAAAGTGAAACAAACCCCAGGCCTGACAACCTCGGGAAGTCATCAAGGTGGGAATTAACCCAAAATTGGTATTGCCCATCTGTGAACACCTTAACCCCAAACTAGTATGGACTATAAGGTCGGAAGATAAGTAGTTTTTGTTGACTCGTTATGTTAGTGGAAGATCAAAAGATCCTACTAGGGTAATGACTAGTTGATTGACTAGGAACCCGAGACGACAGTTGATGGAGATTACCGAAGCAAGCTAATCACCCACAATCAAATTTGATTTATTCTTCCTTTTTAATCTCTTGAATCTTATTTTTTATGTTGTTTTATTTTTATTATTATAAAAACCCAAAAATCCTTTCTTTTATATTCTTCGTACTATGACTGAATGGAAAGTACTAATTAGATCTTTTAGTGTTTAGGTTAGAATTGATCTAGCGCTCGTCTCCTTTGGGTACGATCCTCGGAGTACTTACCCACTCCATTGTAAAACTATATTACAACTAGACTCGTATAATTGTGCATACTGCCTAGTAAATCTATATTTTAGTGTAGCGTTCACACTCTGGATGTTAGTACGTCCGGAGGCAGTCAATAATCTAACAAGTGTACAATCCCATAAAAGAATAAAAGTGAGCATTTGACTCAAATACTTGAAGGATTATTATGCCGTCTACAATTCCAATCGGGGAGATGACTAGTCTTGACAATCGGAGCAACTGACTCCACGGTTAGAGATATTGATGTACTCATTAGAATAATGATACATTGGACAAGACCCAAGTTGAATTAACTTTATGGCTTCGAAAAATTCTATGATTGGGGAAATAATTTAATTGAGTCGATTCATTTGATGCGGAATTAAAGAATTTTCTTAAAAAATTAATTTGAAAAGTCATTGTGATTTTTGAGAAAAATAATTTTGATTAAGTAAAATTAAATTAATTATGTAATAGCCCATTTTCAGTGGTATCAAAAACCACAGTTCGAGACCACAACTCTGATTAATATGTTATTTTATTATTTAATTAGTATTTGGATGGTCGTGGTAATGTCATATAAAAATTTTGGTGTGTTAATTTTATTATTTGATTATTTTATTTAGGTAAAAGGACTAAAATGTTAAAGTTTCAAAAGTTTAATGTTATTAGTTAATTATATTAAAGGAGTATAAAATCATGAATTGAGGGCTTTAAGTGGCAATTTGACCCTAGTTATTAAGAGTGGATGGTTTAAGGGTTAATTTTATTGAAATTTGAGTTATTATTAAAAGGCAAAATGGTAACTAATGAATAAAACATAAAATTAAGTAAAAGAAAGCCATTGTCATCTTCATTTTGGCTTGAGCTAAACTGAAACCTCCATTAAAAATTAGGAGAGCATTCGGTTGGGCTTAGTTCTATTGCATGTGAGTGTTTTTCAACCTGATTTTTCATGATTTTTATGTTTTTGAGACGGTTATAGCTTAATTTAGTTAATCCAAGGACTAAATTGTGAAACCGTCCAATATTTAGAAGTTTGCCATTGTTGATATTGAATGATTTTGATGTTAAGTAGTTTAGTATTAAGCTTGTTGTTGAGTTTGGATTAGTTTGAGATGTAATTTTTGGTTAGTTTAAAGTTTAAGGACTCATTTGTAAAAATAGGAAAGTTAGCATGAAATTCTTGGGAAAACTATAATAATTATGGACTGTATAGGGACCCTAGAAAATTCAGTTAAACTTGGAATTGGTTTAATAGTGATAAATGTGAAGTTTTGGTTTTAGGGACTACATAATATAAAAGATATAAGTTTGGGGTAAATGTATAAAATATTATTAAAGAGTTAATTACATGATTTAAAGTGTTTTAAGATGTTAAATTGGGTTAATTGCATTGAATTATTATATCTAGATCAAGAAACGAGTAGATTAGTCGACAATCGTGGTAAAGGAAAGGTTGTTGAATAGTCGTCATCAAATACAGGTCGCCACTGCATAGGTAAGTTCGTATTATGTTATTTATGTTTATAATAAGTTGTTTTTTACTTATTTAATTGAGTTACAATAATTGTTATTAGTTTAGCTATTGAATGATTAACATGATGGAAAGTTAATATCGAAATTGTGATGTATCAATAAGTATGATAGGCCCGTGTGAACTTAATAAATAGTCGGAATACAAATGACATGTCATTAGGAAAAAGTAGGCCTTCGGTTGGTGTATATGTATTAGGCCTTGAGCCTAGCAAGCTTCTAGTCGGTCCACATTTATATCAGGTACTCTGTACTGGTAATGGATGACGTACCAATGGCTTGAGATCATGCATGTCTTGCGGACTCTCTGAAGCTTGTGTGAGCAGCATCGGGTGTCAGTTAATGTCCTAGTGTTCACTGGAATGAGTATTTCTCTTCCGTGCACCCGAAGTTTGTTTATTAATGTTCTACGGGCCAATAAATTGTTTATATATTAAATCGTGATTTCATGACATGGTGAATTTGATGGTGTGAGTATTACATGTTATGTTGTCTCGAATATTTGAGATAGGTGAAATATAAGGAAATATGTTATATTATAATTTTTGGGTATTATTATATCTAAATTGTCAGGTATAAAATATTTAATTTCACGAACTTACTAAGCTTTGTATGAGCTTACCTCATTTTGGTTTTATTATTGTAGATCTATCGAAATCGTGACATCGATTGGATCAACTCAGGTGATCACACACTACCCTATATCTTTTGGGTAGTGTTTTTGTTCATTTTGGTATGGTTAAAAGTGGCATGTAATTAAGGTATCCTTGTGTATATATTTTAAAACATCTAGTTGATGAGTAACTTAAGGTGGAATGGTAGCTTGTAATTGCCATTTTGGTACTTGGTTAATGTGGTTGACATAATATGTTAATTAATGGTAGCTAGCATTTGGTATTTGGTGAATTTGAAATGATTATTATATGTGTTGGATAAGGATGTCATGCTTTGTTGGATGGATGTTAATGAATTAGTATGTATAAGCTATTATGAAGTGTGAGTTTGTGGTAGTTGTTTATGGTTTAGATTAATGTTTGGATTGTGGTGCCAATGAGGGCATATTGGTTAGGCACATGGAATGATTATGAATTAGTATGTTATGGCTTAAGTTGGCACATTTTGGATAGGTTTAATTTATGGTTATTTCATTGCTTGGTGCTCAAGCATTTGAATGTGATTTAGGTTGTTTTTGAAGGAAATTTTGGGCACACACGGCTTGTGAAACGGGCTACCACACGGTCGTGTGCCTCACACGATTGTGCAACACGGTCGTGTGATTCTTAAATTTTGGTGTAGGTTTTTCCCACACGGACTCAGTGAGTTACACGGCCTGGCAACACGATGGTGTGGCCCCCTTTTCGAATTCTACACGGTCTGGCACATAGCCTACGACACGACCGTGTAAAACTTATTTCTAATGCTACACGATTTGACACACGGTTGGCCACACGGCCATGTTTAGGAACCATACGGGCTGAGCTTTGTCACACAGTCTTGCCATACGACCGTGTAACCCTTGTTATCACTTTTCTTTCAATTTTTTTTGTAAAAGTTTAATTAAATCCATATTTGTTCTGGACTTGTTTTAAATGTTCCAAATGCTCGATTTAAGTCCTGATTCGATTGAATAGCACAGAAATGTTTGCATATGAATTATTTTAGTTATGTTTGATGAAATTAATGAATAATCAAAGTTTTATCATTGTATCACCTTATAGTTCGAATCGACGTCCAAACCAGGTATAATGTGTTACATTTAGTGGTATCAGAACTATGATTTAGTCGGTTTTAGGACTGAACATAGCATGTATTGAGTCTAGATATACATGCCACTTTATAACCTGTGATAGTGTGATGACTCTTGATCAATTTGAATTGTTTTATATTGATAAAAGATGTCGTCTGGATCCAATCGAGCAGATTCTGAAGAGAAAGAGAGCTTTATTCTAGACAATGATCAGGAGGCTACTTGGAATAAGCCTAAGTCACAAGGGTCCGGAGATATGGCGCCAAATGCCTTTCTTCGTATGGTGAATGACATGTATGATGCTTATTTGAAAGTTAATTCGACAGCTCTGTAACACCCCATACCCGGCCTAGACGTTATGGCCGAATTTGGCGATGTCACATGGAATGGAATTTTGAAATCAATTTATTATGATAAAACTGCGTTCATCTTATTACTCTTATTGATTACAGAAAACACTTACTCATCTAGTCAATTGCTTAAAACGTAATTCATTGCGGAAGCTTTAGAAATCGTTTATTTTATGAAAAACAGAGTTAATTAAGTAAGTCTGTCCATTTTATAGAAAACCCTTTGTTTTTGAGAAAATCGTCTAAGGGATCGAGAGTTCAGAAAATACTTAAGCTTTTGAAAACCGAGTCTTCCTACGTCTACCAGTTATGAATCCATAAAAACAATAAATAAACCACATTTAAGCAAAAGTCCCAAAAAGTCCGCGAGATACATCAAAATAAACCCATAATCGTAAAACAGAATAAAACCCATGAAAGTCCAGAACTGTGGTTACCACCGAGTCCTCCGCCTTGACCGACCCGTCTAATCTTTGGGGATTACACAGCAGATTAAGCGAGAAAAAGGATGAGTTTTCGCAACTCAGTGTGTAATCCCCACAGAAAACATGCACACAGCATCACATCAGAAAACATTCATACATTTACAGTTCGAGTTTGAGCCCATTATAGAACCGATGTGAACCTTAGTCCACTCAGATACAGAATATACAAAACAAAACAGAACAGAATAGTAGAATCCTACCCACCAGCCTCTACACACCATCTCCGTCCAACCCTACACACCATGTGGGGATAAAATCAACCCTGTAACACCCTGGTTTAGGGGTTATGCGTTTGGAGCATAACCCGAGCGGTTGATAGGCTTATGGTCATGTTGGAGGAATTTTTAGGGGTTTGGAGAACCCTAGAAGGCAAGGAATGCCTTAGAAAATTTTTGGATTTTTAGGGTAAAAAGGGGAAATAGGGCAGGAAGGCCTTAAAATAAATTGGGGGCGTTTAAGGCACAAGAAAGGATCCGCAAAGTGGCTTCATCTTATTTGCTTTAGAGGGTGGAAGTAGCGCCGATGGGGGCTTGGGTTCGAGTCCAAGCGGCAGACAATTGTGTTTTATTTTTGCGTCAAGGGACTGGGCTAAGTAGGCCTTAAAAATAAATGTCCAAGTTGATGGACATGAAAGTCCAATTGGCAAAGTGGCTCTTGGGTGCTACTTAGGTATTTGGAGGGTGAGGTCACGGTTTCGAGGGGCGGAGAAGCATTTGGCGTTTTATTTTTTGTGCGGTTATGGGCTGAGTTAAGAAGGGTTTAAGAATAAATGTTGGGGTTTCTAGCATAAAATCAAAGTGGCCGAGTGGCACAGGCGTTGAGGGGCAAGGTGTGCGGCGGTGGTCCCGAGTTCGAACCAAGAGAGCTGCGTTTTGGAGTTTGAATTTTTATTCCTTTTTGGCAGCAATTTTGAAGGTGTTGGACGGCTAGAAGACTCTTATTTAGATGAGGATAATGTGTTTTTTTTATTTATTTATCTATTATTAATTAGATTAAGTGGGGATAATTATTATTTATTTGTTTTTTTAGTGATAAGTGGGATAATAGTAGAACAATTCAAATTGTTTTTGAATTGAACTAATTCAAATGGAATTGAATTAGTGGCTAGGGAGGTGTTGGCCAAATCTTGGAGTCTTCTAGGGGTTGGCCGAATGCTATAAATAGGGGTAGAGTGCCAATTATTCTTCAAGTCTTTGCTAAATCTCTCCCTCTCCCTCTTGGTGTGCCGATTTCTCCTTTGGCCTTTGTAGCCAAATATTTCTTTTGTTTTCTTTTAATCCCTTGATAGCCGAAATCTTTAGCCCTCCATCTCTCTTCTACTTTAGCCAAGCTTGGTGTCGAACCTGTGAAGAGTAGTGCTGTCGACATTTAGAGCTTGTGGGTAAGTGTTCTAGCTCTCTGTTTTGGTGGCCAAAACCGAATGGTTGGCCTTAGTGTTGGTTGGCCGAATGCTCTATAGGTTATAAGTGATGTGTTTTGCTTGTTTGTAGCCAGCGCCAAGGAGTCTAAAGGAAGGTCTCAATTGGTTGGACTCATCAAGGTAAGAGTGGTAAGGAATTCGGCCTTAGGCCTTATTATGTAATATTGTGTTGACCAGAAGAGTGGCTATGTTCTTTTTAGGGGCAAATCGCGAGAAGTACAAAGGAGCCTTTGAGATTTTAGATCGTTTTGTAAGTAAGTTAAATTGTAGTTATTCGCTTTGAGATCTTGTATTATGACGTTTAACCAAAGGATTTCGATTAAGTGATTACGATGGGCGTGGATGCGAGTACCAGTCAAAGTGGGCAAGGAAAGCTCCCATCCCAAAGTTCAAGAAGAGATCCGTTCTGCACAGACGAGATTGGCCACCAGGTGTGGGCGTGGCCGCAGAAAAACGTTAGCAAAAAGCCGTAGTCTCGCTAGGCGTTAGCGTCGAGGATCGAGAGTCTAGAACTCCTAGTAATAAGGTGTGTAACTAACCCACTTTGTTTCGGGTTTTGTGTGTTATATGTTTTACTAACAAGTGCGATTAATAAGTGTGCCATATATACCCCTAAAGGGTATAGCGATGACCGAGTTAGTATCGGATCTATTGCGGTGTGATTATTTGTTTATGAGTATGTTTATGGACATTAATAAGCATGTGCATGCATTATCACGATTATATTTTATGTGGCATGTGCATGGGTGGGATATGAAAAGAAGGTGCGGGTGTACTTGAGTACGTGGTTGATGTCGACTTTGTGCTACATCGTGGATTGGCGCCGATCGAGGTCGCGTTGTGGATCTTTGCGATTTAGTTCGGCGTGGTTACCTTGATTGATATGGGCTTTATGCCATATCGTGGCTTGATGGATTCTTTGTGTGCTCCATCGTGGTTTGATGTTAGCTATACGCTACATCGTGGATGGCATTGGTTGCCTTTATGGAGGGAAAAGGAGAGGGTGACTCGATAGTCCCGGGTGTGTGGTAAATTTGGATAAGGGGGTGTGTAGCGGATGGACCCTAGGTTGGGTTGGGAATCATGTTGCATTATTTTTGTAATAATATGGAAATGGGCCAAGCCCAATATGACATGTGGATAGGTATGTTTTGGGAACATACGTGGAAATGGGCCAAGCCCAGTTGATATGTGGTTTATTGAGAAATGGGCCTAGCCCGAGTATTTGAGTATGATTTGAATGTGGGCCAAGCCAGCATTGTAGTAATTGTTAAAATGAATATATATTACTTGTTGCATTTGATAATTGGGATATTATGTGGCTAGCATGTGGGTGGATTTCAGTGGTTAACTTACACACTGAGTCATTGTGACTCACCCAATTATTTTCAAACATCGCAGGAGACATGTTGATCGGACCAGGGTTGGAGTGGATACAAGGTGGCCCATGCGAGAAGGAGATTTTCATACTGAGAAGATGTTTTACTTTATTTAAGTATTTTATATTATCAGTATTTTGGAATTTTATTTGATGTAATAAGGGCCTCTTTGATTTAAAGTACTCTATTTATTAATGTTGAAGTTTACACTACACTTAGGAATATTTTCGCAAGAGATTCATATTATAGCAACTTATAATAATGTTTTAATTCGGAAGATTTCAACAAGCTTATATTATTTAATAATTTTTAAATGGACATGATTTCCAAGAGTTAATTAAATTTTCAAGTTTTATTCTAAAGTCAAAGATTTTGCAAACGGACTCATGATGACATAACCAGATCCGGTCGGGACTTGTGGGCGGGTTTGGGGGTGTTCTGATTTAGTATCGAGCCGGTTCAAAACTCGGCTTTGAGGGTTTTGGGCCCAAAAAATTTTTAAAATGGGCTTTTCGAATATGGGCTTTTAAGAAATTTTCTTTTCGAGTTTTTCGGCATGGCACTGTACCTCGCCCGAGTCCACAGTAAGTACTTGGACTTGTGAAGTAATTTGACATATGAACTATTATGGGCTTAGTTGGGCTCGTAGATTAGTGAACTAGGATCTGTTGAACCCTAGGGCTAGTCTACTCAAACACATGCATAAGACTTAAGGTTACTAAACAAACACGTGATTAAGTCGCGAGTTAAGGTGTGGCAACCATTGTGCGCATGTCTCAGGAGTGGATCAGGAAGAGCACGGTACTTAGCGATCCTCGTGACTCACCTCCTCTTGGCTGGAATCCTACAGTGCGTAGCTACGGTTCACCTTAACCAAGAGGACTTGTTCATAGGCTAAACCAATTATTAAAACCCGAAAGGGACTAGCCATGCAGTTTTATAAAATTCTTAGTTTGAAAATCCCTAAATTACCCTTTAAATTGTTGTGAAATTTTTTTTCCCCAAAATATCTCCGAAAAAAAAAAAATTTATTACTAAAATGCCCCTGACTTTCAAAATTTCTGGTTTAACCCCAAACTTAATAAAATTTTCTTACATTGCAAAAGTATCCAATTTTACGTATTTCAAAATAATAACCACGACTTTGGAAATTCACAAAATTACCACGATTGACAAAATTACCAAAATACCCCAGTTACCAAAATCCTGTTATACCTTTAATTTGCGGAATTTTCGAAAATACTCTTCAATTTTGGGAATTTCAAAAAGATCCTGACCTATTAAAGTTTTGAATCGCTCTGGTTTATGACGAAAATGTCCCTGTAGGACAAAATGACGGAAATACCCACAGGGTAGAAAGCGGCGCGAAATGTCAGAATAGTGAATGTGGGTGGTAGATACCACTGAATGTGCCTCTATTGAGGGAGAAATATGTTCTTGTGGACGAATGAATGTGTGAGTGTGTAAATGTGATTCTTTGAATTAGGGTAACAAACTGGAACTGAGACTTTGTGTGATCGAAAGAACTACTTCTAAATATCTTTCATTCCATAAAATTTGCTCGTGGTTAAATAGTGAAACAATTTCTAATGCATAAAACTTGTTAAATTGCGACGATAGAGATGAACTCTAGGGGACGCGGTAGAGGTAGAATGGCCGCATCGAAACCGATAAGGTCTGGCCATGGGTCAGAAAGTGAAGTGCCGCCAGCAGTGGGCGCGGAGGAACAAGATCAGACGGAAGAAGATGTAGCGGTGTCGCAAGCTATGTTACGCGTGCTACAGCAAGTGGCAAGAGCTGGTATGGGAAACGGAGCTCGGAAGTCAGTATCGGAAAGGCTTAGATTGAACGGAGCTAAGATATTTAGAGGAGTATCTGGAGTAGCTCCGAATGTAGCGGAATATTGGTTAGAAGGAGTCGAAAGAATTATGGACGACTTAGATTGTACCCCAGAGGAAAAGCTAAAGGTGCTGTTTCGCTTCTTCGGGATGAAGCTTATCGTTGGTGGCTCACTGTCAAACAAGGTGTACCGGCAGATCGATTGGATTGGGATTTCTTTAAGGTTAAGTTTGAAGGAAAGTACGTAGGAGCCAGTTATTTGGACTCGCAAAGGAAAGCGTTTCTAAATCTAGTGCAAGGAAGTAAGTCGGTAGCTGAGTACGAAGCGGAATTTGTGCGACTAAGTCAGTACGCCAAAGGAATCGTGGCTACTGATTATGAAAGGAGTGTTCGATTCGAAGATGGGCTGCGAGATGAGTTGCGGGAGTTGATCGCGCCACAAAGAGAAAGGGATTTTGCCATTCTGGTAGAGAAAGCTCGGATTGCCGAAGAGGTTAAGAAGACTATAAGGGAGAACCGAGAAAAGAATAGGAACAAGAATAAGAGAAGGGTTGGACCATCAGCATCGCTTGGTAATGTCCAGAAAAGACCAAGGACCGAGAACCCTGTAAGTGCACTTGTACCAGTGGATGTGAATCGGAATTGTTCATGTGTTAAGTGTGGAAGACCTCACACAGGAGAGTGTTGGGGAAATAGTAAAGAATGTTTTCGGTGCGGATCTAAGGCACATTTAGTTAAGAATTGTCCTCGAGCGACGAGGGGTCGTGGTTCAAGTCATGGAAGGAATGGTTCTAGTCAGAGTCAACCAAGGATGTGATATTAGGTAAGCTTCTTTGCTTGGGGTACATGCTTTAATTACTTTGTTTGCTTATGAGTTAGTCTTTTCTGTGTTGCTAAGAGAGGTGTTTCGAATTTTGAGCACGAACTTAGAGATTGTGTAGGTACGATAGCCTTAGTAAGATCAGAGTTGCGCAGCATAAGCGTAAGGTGGTAAGAAAGGTTGTATGGATGTTTGTTAGTAAAGTAATTTCGAGGACGAAATTATTTTTAAGGAGGGTAGAATTGTAACACCCTGGTTTAGGGGTTATGCATTTGGAGCATAACCCGAGCGGTTGATAGGCTTATGGTCATGTTGGAGGAATTTTTAGGGGTTTGGAGAACCCTAGAAGGCAAGGAATGCCTTAGAAAATTTTTGGATTTTTAGGGTAAAAAGGGGAAATAGGGCAGGAAGGCCTTAAAATAAATTGGGGGCGTTTAAGGCACAAGAAAGGATCTGGCAAAGTGGCTTCATGCATTTGCTTTAGAGAAATTTGGAAGTAGCGCCGATGGGGGCTTGGGTTCGAGTCCAAGCGGCAGCAATTGTGTTTTATTTTTGCGTCAAGGGACTGGGCTAAGTAGGCCTTAAAAATAAATGTCCAAGTTGATGGACATGAAAGTCCAATTGGCAAAGTGGCTCTTGGGCGCTACTTAGGCGCTGGAGGGGTGAGGTCGCGGTTTCGAGGGGCCGGAGAAGCATTTGGCGTTTTATTTTTTTTATGCGGTTATGGGCTGAGTTAAGAAGGGTTTAAGAATAAATGTTGGGGGTTTCTAGCATAAAAATCAAAGTGGCCGAGTGGCCTGGGCGTTGGGGGCAAGGTGTGCAAGTGGCAGTGGTCCTGAGTTCGAACCAAGAGAGCTGCGTTTTGGAGTTTGAATTTTTTATTCCTTTTTGGCAGCAATTTTGAAGGTGTTGGACGGCTAGAAGACTCTTATTTAGATGAGGATAATGTGTTTTTTTTATTTATTTATCTATTATTAATTAGATTAAGTGGGGATAATTATTATTTATTTGTTTTTTTAGTGATAAGTGGGATAATAGTAGAACAATTCAAATTGTTTTTGAATTGAACTAATTCAAATGGAATTGAATTAGTGGCTAGGGAGGTGTTGGCCAAATCTTGGAGTCTTCTAGGGGGGTTGGCCGAATGCTATAAATAGGGGGGGTAGAGTGCCAATTATTCTTCAAGTCTTTGCTAAATCTCTCCCTCTCCCTCTTGGTGTGCCGATTTCTCCTTTGGCTTTTGTAGCCAAATATTTCTTTTGTTTTCTTTTAATCCCTTGATAGCCGAAATCTTTATCCCTCCATCTCTCTTCTACTTTAGCCAAGCTTGGTGCCGAACCTGTGAAGAGTAGTGCTGTCGACATTTAGAGCTTGTGGGTAAGTGTTCTAGCTCTCTGTTTTGGTGGCCAAAACCGAATGGTTGGCCTTAGTGTTGGTTGGCCGAATGCTCTATAGGTTATAAGTGATGTGTTTTGCTTGTTTGTAGCCAGCCGCCAAGGAGTCTAAAGGAAGGTCTCGAATTGGTTGGACTCATCAAGGTAAGAGTGGTAAGGAATTCGGCCTTAGGCCTTATTATGTAATATTGTGTTGACCAGAAGAGTGGCTATGTTCTTTTTAGGGGCAAATCGCAGTGTAGTACAAGGAGCCTTTGAGATTTTAGATCGTTTTGGTAAGTAAGTTAAATTGTAGTTATTCGCTCGAGATCTTGTATTATGACGTTTAACCAAAGGATTACGATTAAGTGATTACGATGGACGTGGATGCGAGTACTAGTCAAAGTGGGCAAGGGAAAGCTCCCATCCCAAAGTTCAAGAAGAGATCCGTTTCTGGCACATGCGAGATTGGCCACCGGTGTGGGCCAAAGAAGAGAAAACGTTAGGCAAAAAAAGCCGTAGTCTCGCTAGACGTTAGCGTCGAGGATCGAGAGTCTAGAACTCCTAGTAATAAGGTGTGTAACTAACCCACTGTTTCCGGGTTTTATGTGTTATATGTTTTACTAACAAGTGCAGTAATAAGTGTGCCATATATACCCCTAAAGGGTATAGCGATGACGAGTTAGTATCGAGATCTATTGCGGTGTGATTATTTGTTTATGAGTATGTTTATGGACATTAATAAGCATGTGCATGCATTATCACGATTATATTTTATGTGGCATGTGCATGGGTGGGATATGAAAAGAAGGTACGGGTGTACTTCGAGTACGTGGTTGATGTCGACTTTGTGCTACATCGTGGATTGGCGCCGATCGAGGTCGCGTTGTGGATCTTTGCGATTTAGTTCGCGTGGTTACCTTGATTGATATGGGCTTTATGCCATATCGTGGCTTGATGGATTACCGTGTGCTCCATCGTGGTTTGATGTTAGCTATACGCTACATCGTGGATGGCATTGGTTGCCTTTATGGAGGGAAAAGGAGAGGGTGACTCGATAGTCCCCGGTGTGTGGTAAATTTGGATAAGGGGGTGTGTAGCGGATGGACCCTAGGTTGGGTTGGGAATCATGTTGCATTATTTTTGTAATAATATGGAAATGGGCCAAGCCCAATATGACATGTGGATAGGTATGTTTTGGGAACATACGTGGAAATGGGCCAAGCCCGGTTGATATGTGGTTTATTGAGAAATGGGCCTAGCCCAGTATTTGAGTATGATTTGAATGTAGGCCAAGCCCAGTTGTAGTAATTGTTAAAATGAATATATATTACTTGTTGCATTTGATAATTGGGATATTATGTGGCTAGCATGTGGGTGGATTTCAGTGGTTAACTTACACACTGAGTCATTGTGACTCACCCAATTATTTTCAAACATCGCAGGAGACATGTTGATCGGACCGGGTTGGAGTGGATACAAGGTGGCCCCATGAAGGAGATTTTCATACTGAGTAAGATGTTTTACTTTATTTAAGTATTTTATATTATCAGTATTTTGGAAATTTATTTGATGTAATAAGGGCCTCTTTGATTTAAAGTACTCTATTTATTAATGTTGAAGTTTACACTACACTTAGGAATATTTTCGCAAGAGATTCATATTATAGCAACTTATAATAATGTTTTAATTCGGAAGATTTCAACAAGCTTATATTATTTAATAATTTTTAAATGGACATGATTTCCAAGAGTTAATTAAATTTTCAAGTTTTATTCTAAAGTCAAAGATTTTGCAAACGGACTCCGCAGTGACATAACCAGATCCGGTCAGGACTTGTGGGCCGGGTTTGGGGGTGTTACAAACCCACCCATCCCTACACACCATGCTGTACCGAAATGCGGCACATAATCAGATATTTGCAGCTGAGCTGCCAGATAACAGGCTTAATAGCCTTTTCAGATGCTTCCTCCAATATCATCAACCCACCCCAATGTAATGCAGCATACAATCGATGACATGCTATAATACAATTAACAGATCACACATTCAAATCAGTATACATGCTAAGTGCAACAAGCTTAATACATATATCACATAATCGGACCACGTAATTAGGGGTCTAAGTAATGCTTACCGACCCTACATTAGGTCCACAGTCAACTTGGCTGACCCGTGCAACCTTACAGATCATTTCAGAAAGATGGGCTCACATGCTCATATGGCCTGCCCGTGTGGGCCCACTCGGCCCAATAAGTCGAGCCTGTGTGTCGCACACGGCCTTGCCCGGCCATCACACGGTTGTGTCACTTGCGCACGGCCTGGCTCATCGATCACACGGTCGTGTCCTGGCTTACAGCCTTGCACACGGCGTACCACACGACCTACCACATGGCCGTGTGGCGTCGACAAGAAGGTTTTCAGCTTTTTTCGAAAATGTGTTTTCTTGCGATTCGGGTACACACCTGGTTCGTTTTCGCTGATTATACAATCCCGAGATCACCAGCACCTATATTTTAACAATGTTTCATAGTTAATCTTTTAAACGATCGAATCAAACTAAACCCGAAACGGAATACTCATCCAACGGGCGACCAAACTTACCTTCGAGCAAGAAGTAGTGTTCTTTGTAACACGAGAACCCGATTAAGGCCTTCGAGCAGTACCTAAATGTGAGTAAAACGATTCCTCCATTAAACGCTTAATAAAAGATAACGCTAGAACTAAAGAAAAACCACTTACCAAACAAGGGAAGCAACCGTTGCACGACAGAAACCGATTGGACAGGGAACAAAAAGGAGAAAAGGTGGATTTTGGCACAAAAGAAGAGAGGGAAAAATCTAATGGAAAAGTTAGCAGCAAGGGGAGGAAAAGGAAAGAAGACGACAGCAAAAATTTTGGGAAACAAATGTGAAAAGCCAAAATATGAGAAAAGTAATCAGATTGGCAAAAATTCTGATAACTTCTCCTCTACAAATCTCCTCAAAACTCTCACCACTATCCCACTACTCAGAGTCTCGGTAGAACACAAACTCTAGCCGAAATTTAGGGCAAAAATACTACCCTTTGCCATCACTAATAATCGAACACAGGACCTCCAACTCTCCAACACTTCACTTAACCACCAGACCAGCAGACCCATTTTCATATATTCTCACAAACAATAAAATATAAGTTTACTTACTAGAGATAAGGCTTTAATCATAAAAGTATCAAAATCTTCCTAAGTTGTGGCTTAAACTTAGGACCTCACACACACACCAAGAACACATAACCACTGAAGCAGATACAAAATTGTGTGTCAATTTTATAAATGCTGAAATTAAGAAAATTGGGGCTTTACAAGCTCAACAACCTCACCCCCTTCATCCTCAAAACTTGACCCAGCAGAATGTTAAGAGAGTTACCATTGATAAATTTAGAAAATGTGGGTGGTAGAATTTTGTGGTAGTGTGGGTGACGATCTAGCCAAAGCCGAGTACTGGTTAGAGTATACTCATAGGGTGCTCGATAAAATGTTGTGTTCACCTGAAGACTATTTGAGATGCATTATGTCATTGTTAAAAGATAAAGCATTTCAGTGGTGGTCCATGTTAACTGTAGTGGTACAGAAAGAAAGAATTAGCTAGGATTTCTTTAAAACTGAGTTCCGAAAGATGTATATCAGTAAACGATATTTGGAGAGAAAAAAGAAAAAATTTCTTGAGCTGAAGCAGGGAAACAAAGTAATGGATGAGTGTGAGAGACAATTCGTGCAGCTTAGCGAGTATGCTCGTGAGATTGTACCTACGGAAGAAGATATGTGCGTATGATTTGAAGATGGATAAATTAGGAAATTAAAATGCTAGTAGGGGTAATGGAAATCCGTGAGTTTGTGGTTTTATCCGATCGAGCTCTAAAGATGGAAGAAATATGTTCTAGTAAGAAACAAAATGAAGCAAAAACGCGTGACTTTGGCAAACATAATGGGCCTGGAAATTTTTCTAGTTCCCCACAGAAGAAGATGAAAGAATCGAATAGTAGATTCTCAATGCCATTAGAGTTTTTAGGTAAAGATCCTTTGAAACAGAGTAGTAAGAGATTACCGACTCCTTCAGTGGCTAGCGCAGGCAGTGTTTGAAATACCAACAGGTCCGAATGCAATCAGTGTGGTCAGTACCATTTTGGAGTATACAAATTGAACAACGAATCCTATTTTATTTGTGGATCCCCTGACCATTTTAAGAAGGATTGTCTGGATCGAATTGATCCTAATAGAGATTAGAATACAAAACCTATTGTTACTCCTTCTCGAGGTAGACGACTTGGGAATAGTAGTTCAGTCGGTGCTAACAGAAGCAAAAATAGAGACATGACGGTCAAGCCTGAAGCTATAGCTCCTGCTAAAACTTATGCCATCTGTGCACGAGAAGAGGCCTTAGCTCCAGACGTTATTACCAATACCTTTTCTACCTCTGATGTTACTGTGTATGCATTAATTGACCTTGGGTTGATGCATTCATATATATGCACTACGTTAGTAATAAAAAAGAATTTACTAGTCGAATCAACTAAACGTGTTGTTAAAGTAATGAACCCATTAGGTCATAGTGTTATAGTTGACTTGGTATGCAAACAGTGTCCACTAAAAATTCAAGGCTATAACTTTCCTGCTAATTTTATGTTATTACCTTTCAATGAATTTGACGTTATTTTGGGAATAGACTGGTTGAATGTACATGATGATGTGGTTAATTTTTTTTGACGGAAAAGAGTTGATTTGAGATGTCAAAATGGTGAGGTGATTTTTGTTAAATTCGATAAATCTGATTGTGTGTTGAGCATGATTTCAGCAGTGAAGGCATAGAAATTGATCCGAAAAGGCTATAATGCATTCCTAGCTTACATTCTAGATTCCAGAGCGTCAGAGATGAAAGTTGATAGTTTTTGAATTTATCGATGTTTTTCCTGAAGAATTGTCGAGTTTGCCACCAGAACTTGACGTCGAATTTGTTATTGAGTTAGTACTAAGGACTGCTCCAATTTCGATCGCTCCTGTAACACCCCTCACCTGTATTCAACGCCGAAATAGGGTTACGGAGCATTACCAGACTTGCAACACATTTAAACATACTTTTCACATACATTTAATCATTCATACATAATCTAATCTCAACCAAACATTTCGTCCCTAATATGAGCCTACAAGGCCCTAAACAAGCATTAAGAGTGGTTCGGGACTAAACCGATAACTCGGGAAATTTTTCAACACTTAGAATTTTTTTGCATAAAACAGGGGACACACGCTCGTGTGGCCAGGCCGTGTGTCTCACACGGCCACTAGACACGTCCGTGTCACAGGCCGTGTGGACATTCGAAATGGGAGCACATAGCCGTGTCCCAGCCCGTGTCCGACCTCATGCAACTCTCTGACTTGGGTCACACGGCCAACACACACGCCCGTGTGGCTAGCCCGTGTGCCCTAAAAATGGCTATACACGCCCATGTGCTAGGCCGTGCCAAACCTATAGGGTATTGATGTGTCTCTAACTAACTATGATCACAATAAAGGCAAGCGCACCTATCGTTTAATAGTATAGTTATGGTAAGACCGGAAATATCGTATCCACAAAGACCAAGAGTACTAGTAATTACTATCTTCCTATTATCTAGCCTAAGAATTGGAGTGATTTCTTTTAAACTAAAATTAATTAAAAGCACGACAGGGAATGAATTGGGAAAATACTTTTAGACAACTTTATGAAAGAGGCAATACCTAAGGAAGAATCCACCTAGACTTCACTTATTATTTCTGATTCATACGATTTATTCACTTGACTTAACCCGTAGAAACCCCTAAATTATGTTAATATCTCTTTTGAGACTAAAAACAACTGACTCTAGGTTGATTAATTGAAATCTCTTTCTAATTAAAACCCCTATCGTCGCATTAACTTGATCTATGGATTCCCTTATTAGATTTGACTCTAATTGTAACATCCCGGTTTGGACCCTAGTCGGAATAGTGGTTTGAGACCACAAATCCAAGGCCGTAATGATAATTTAATATTATTTTCTGTGTGAATGGTATGTGACTTAGTCTGTGTGAAAATTCTGTGTGATAATTTGATCGTTTGTGTGCCGAATTAAGAGAAAGGGCTTAATTGCATAGAGTGTAAAATGCTGTGTGCTGATTTGTGAGTACTTAAGTGTTGTGGCTTTGTAAAGGTGGAGGCCTTATATGGCAAATAAGCCATCATTGTGTTAGTGGATGGTGGAATGTCATGATAACCATTATATATGTTTGTCTTATATGATTATTAAATGGGTAAATGGGTAATTAAATAATTATGTTATTAGTTAATAAAACAAACAAGTATGATAGTGGATTTTATTCATCCATCTATCACCGAAAATTTTAAAGAAAAGAAAGAACAAAAGCTTTCAAATTTTTGGCACATAGAAGCTTAAATTCAAGGTTAGTTTTTGATCCGTTTTTGATAATTTCTACGTTTTCGTAATCGTTGCTTCGTGCTCTAGCTAACCCATGTTGTAATTTTGTGAATTGATGACGTTTTTGTGATGAGTCAATGATGAACATTTGAGCTATGTGCTAGTTGATAGTAAAATATGAGAACTTGGTGTTGGATTAACATGTGTTGTTTTTGAATTTTTGGTGAATTTAACTAATTAGGGCTAAATTGAGAAAATAACATTTTGAAGGACTAAAGTGTGAAATAAATGAAATGTGTGGGTTTGTATGGACTTTAGTAAAATTCGGCTAAGCTTGTGCTAGGAGAAATCAAGTGAATTTGATGATTTTGTGAAATAGGGACTAAAGTGTCAAAATGTGAAAATGTGAGGGTTATTTTGTAAAATGCTTTAAATATATGTGTTGGGACTAAAATGAATGAATTGGTGATTGAATGAGTTGAATTTGAATGTATATGGACCAAGAGAGAAGAGGTTCGGATCGAGGTCGAGGCAAAGAGAAAGTGCTTGATTAATAGACCGTTTCGGTATTTTGACATCCGAGGTAAATTCGGACATGTTACATGTAATATATATATAGTTATGTTTAATGCTTGAAATGAGTGGCATGGTATTAATGAATTATGAATGCTATATGAGAGCTCGATGTTATGTGGCACTAAGTGTGCGTGATCAGCGATGTAATCGAGATGATTAGCACTGTGTGTGCGAAATAATATAAGCTTTAGTTTATGGTGGGCACTGTGTGTGCGATACCGATATATAAACAGTTTTGATATAGATGCACTAAGTGTGCGATGTTTACTAAACTTTGGTTAATGATTTAGAGCACTGAGTGTGCAAAATAACCAAAGAAGTTGTAACACCCCAAACCCGGTCAATACGCCACGACCGAATTTGGTATGTCACAGGGGAAAACGTTTTGAGGAAAAACGAGTTAGCGATTAAATTTTAGTGAAAATTCTTTGTAATTCTATATTTGTAGAAATCAAATGTTTAATAAGTTTAAAAACTGGAAATTTACTTTGAAATTCCATAAATAAAACTTTTAAACTAAGTGGATAAATCATACGTTAGAAAGCATTTGTTTCATTTTAAGAAAACTCGAATTAATACTTTGAAACCGTTTACATTTGAATGTAGAAACTTAAAATTTTGGAAATCATTTAAGTTATAGAAAACACTTAATTTATAATTTTATTATCAACAATTTAGATTACCTGATGGTAAGATAAAATACCATAGCGTTTTTATAGTTTAGAAAACTTTAGCTCAATTATTAAATTAATCAAGTGACATAATTAAACATGTTTAGAATAAATCCCAAAGCATATAAATAATCCAAAACCATAATTAAAGAGGCCTTATTACAAATCCATAAAATATGAAAACCCAAATTAAAATATAATAAGGTACCCAAATGGAAGTTCTTGTAAAATCAAATTTTATTGCATGGCCTCCTCGAGTTCATCCGGCTCCATATCCGCGATCTCACGAATCACCTGAAAAGATAAGGGAGAAGGTGAGTCACCAAGACTCAGTGCATATTCCCTCTCCCGGGTAAATGCCACATACTTACACAAATTATAACCAAGTAATGTATATATATGATGCACCCAACCTAGCCATCCGTAACTCCTTTTTCTACCCCGTGTGGTACCAAACCACTGGTGGTGCCAAACCACTGGTGTCCGAAGACACTATTGTGATACCAAATCACTGGTGACCAAAGTCACGAATAATCAAGTGTGGGGCCAACCCACGTGTGATACCAAATCACTGGCGACGATCCCATATCTCAAAAGTGGGGCCAACCCACGGTGGTGTTAAACCACAGGGACGAGACGCTATGAGGTGCCAAACCTCTAGTGTCCGAAGACACGAATGTGATACCAAATCACTAGTGACTCAAAGTCACTAATAATCCATCTGTGGGGCCAACCCACGTGTGATACCAAATCACTGGCGACGATCCCATATCTCAAAAGTGGGGCCAACCCACGGTGGTGATAACCACAGGGACGAGTCGCTATGAGGTGCCAAACCTCTGGTGTCCCAAAGACACAAATGTGATACCAAATCACTGGAGGTGCCAAACCTCTGGTGTCCGAAGACACTAATATCAATCTTCCCCCTCCTCTCATATTGCCCATACCAATGCAATAGATAGACAAATCATGTCAATATACTTTGATATAAATCACATAATGAAAATATCATAAATCGTAGATCATGATTTCAATCCACATATATCAACAACACATATAGAAACGGACTTACCCGAATCCTCATTCATACCATCATGGTATCATATCAAGATCTCATCGTATTTTCCACTTTAATAATATGATCAGTAAATTAATAATATTATAAGTACATATACAAAACCGAGTTATAAAGTGTGTAAGGTACACACCTTTCACCAACGCAAGAACTAACTTCTAAAAATCCGATCTACCGCACTAGATCACCTTGTCCTACAATCGGTCAATACTAAGATTATGAACAAAGGCCATTCGGCCAACATCAAAATCCCAAAGAGTTATCCTTCGAAATACCAATCTTACCTAAAGGCTTACCCAAAACGATCGATAAAGATACGAGGCTTAGATTGATTTCTTCCAACGTCCCGAGGAGCCTAAAAGAAATCGATTCCTAAAATGGTTAAAACCTTGCAACAAATGCCCATAGGTTCGGCCCTTGTCCACAAGAAAATAACATAGAGAGGAGAAAATAATAGGAAAATCGGCCAAGAATACTTACTTATTAACCAAAATCGATTGAAGAAACCAAAGAGAGTCTACCCTTGAATATTCGGCCAAACTAACACTAAAAAGAAGTAGAAGATTCGGCTATTTGCTTATGAGAAAAGAAAACAATTGATTTGAGTCTAATAGGATATGAAATACAGAAAGTAGAAGAGAAGATAAAATGAGAGAGAGAATTCGGTTTTAGTAAACAATGGAAGAAAAATCAAGTAAAGATAGGAAGAGAAGGTTCGGCCAAAAAGAAAGAGAAAGGGAATGTGGTTGAGCAAATATCAAAAGAAGAAAAGAAGAGGGATGGGAGAAATGAGATTCGGTCAACACCTATTTTACCAAAGAAGAAAATGCACAAAATACAAAAATGTAGTTTTGGTTCAAAAGGACAAATGAAAGAAAGAAAGTGGTATTTGTTTCAAACAAAATGAGGCTAAAACCAAAAGCAATTTTGCACCAAAAGTACCATAGACATTCGGCCAAAGATGGGAGTTTTGGAGAGGAAAAACAAAATGCAAAAGATGCACAAAAAGAAAAGTTGGCCAATTATTCCCCCAAGCTACCTATCAAAATTCGCCACCCCTATCCCTACATGCAGCCCACATACAAGCACTCAAGACCTTGGAATACTTTCCAAAACATCATCCTACAACCAAGCCTTATGTCTCCCCAACCTTCCATAACTTTAAGATTCTTATCCCCAATTTCATGCTTTCCTTAAACCAACATTCAACTTACCAAAAGATGAAAGTCCAACCTATCATAAACATAGGTTGACCGTCCATAAATGCTAGGATTCAAAAAATAAAGTCCTCAAAAAGCTAAACATGCTACTCGAACCTCTAACCTCAAGCAACCTTTCAAGCTCCTTATCCACTAAGCCACTAACTCCTCATGTGCTTAATTAACACTTAAATTAACTTAAGTGCTAAGCTCACTTAATCCACTTCATTAAATAAACCATACTAAAAATTATTCTAACTTCCTAAATAAAATCAAGCCTTCATAAGACTATGCTAACACACAAAATTCATACCCGAGCCAACACAAATAATATTCAAATTTTGGGATGTTACAGAAGTTATGAAAGTTGATCAAAAAGAAATCATTGAGTATTTAGTAGCACGAGATCGAAAACTAAGTGTTGGCTAAGGTACGTTCGGAACCTATGTGGTTGATGAAATTATGGTTAAGATCATGAAATGTAAATTGAACATATTAGCTTGTATGGTATGGTACATATGTGTTCATGAGATAATCTATGTGATTATTGGTATAGTATAATGTTTTATGTTACGAACTTACTAAGCTTTAGTAAGCTTATTGTGTGATTTGTTTCTCTGCTTTGCAGTGTCAGTAAAGCTAGCTCGGATCTGGGAATCGTCAGCATCTCAGTCACACTATCGGCAATATATTTTGGGGTATTTTGGAAAGTTGTACATAGTTAAAATATGGCATGTATAGGCTAGTTATTTGAATCATGTTTGGGACTTGTAAGTAGCCATGAGATGTGGCTAAATATGTGCTAGTTTTAGCATGAATGACTTTGGTACATATATATATGATGCATCTTTTGGTATGGAATGTGAGTTGAGAAATTGACTTATGAATGGTAACTTTGTGTTGGTAAATGATAGTATGATTTAGTGAAATTGAGAATGAATGATGTTTAGTATTAAATGTGTTCAAGTTGTATATGTTAGCTTATAAGTTGGTATGTTTGAAAATGAGATTGTATGAGTTGATAGATTGATCATATGATAGGAAATGGTTGCCAAATTGTGTGTATAAACATGCTTAAGGGTGCTTATTGTGATTGACCATAGTGGGTGGCATTTTGGCCTTGAAAATGGCCTATAATGTCACATGGCCATGGCACACGGGCGTGCCTAGTGACCGTGGAAACTAAGTCAGGATAGTACACGGCCTTGGCACACGGACGTGCCTACTGCTTAGTAACCGTGTGATTTTTAGCAGATTCGACCACGGCCTGAACACACGGGCATGCTTAGTGGCCGTGGAAGATAAGTCAGTATAAACCACGGGGAGGACACACGGGTGTGTCTAGCAGCCGTGGGAGGCACACAGTCTACCTCCACGGGTGTGTATCCCCTGAAATTTAGAAAAGTTTTATATTTTCATGAAGTTTCTGTATGTGTTTCGGTTTAGTTCTGACCCCTCTCTAGCATGTGTTTAAGGTCTTATACGCCTTAATAAGGGACTATTTGATTATGTTTGATGTATTATGATGATGATTGACTTTGTGTCGTAATTGGGTTGTGAAATGATCTTATTGTCTGGTAATGCCTCTTAACCCTATTCCGGCGGTGGTTTTGGGTTAGGGGTGTTACATTTTATTGGTATCAGAGCCAGGTTTAGTCGATTCTCAGACTAATGTAGTGCGTGTGAGTCTAGCTATACATGCCATATATGAAATTGCGATAGTGTGATGAATGCTGACAGTTGAAAATGTGTTTTCTTATAGTAATGGATCCTGATCGAGCAGTTGCTGATGACGTAGAGAGTAATGCGCCTGCTCCCGCTCAAGGGACAGCGTCGGCCACATCTAGGCTGAATGATAGTGGTGAGGGAGGAGAGGCTAAGCAAGCCTTCTTCCGTATGATGAGTGGATGGTTTACGGAGTTCGTTCAAACGAATCCGACTACTCCACAACCTCCACCCCCACAAGTACCTGTTGTGCCACAGGTTGTAGATCCAATCAAATTGAATAAACCACCTATAGACAAGATTCGAAAATACGGGGCCGAGGAGTTTAGGGCCACATCTGATGACGATGCTAAAAAGGCCGAGTTTTGGCTTGAGAATACAATCAGCGTATTCGATGAGATGTCATTGAACCCTGATGAGTGCATTAAGTGTGCAGTTTCCTTGTTGAGAGATACAGCTTATAACTGGTGGAAAACATTGATATCTGTGGTTCCGAGAGAGAGAATCACCTGGGACTTCTTTCAAGTTGAGTTCAGAAAGAAGTATATCAGTCAGCGTTTCATTGATCAGAAACGTAAAGAGTTTCTAGAATTGAAACAGGGCAATTTGACTGTTACTGAGTACGAGCGGGAATTCATAAGATTGAGCCAATATGCGAGAGAATGTGTTTCAACCGAAGCTACTATGTGTAAACGTTTCATAGAAGGATTGAATGAAGACATTAAGTTGTTGGTTGGAATACTTGATATAAATGAATTTGTTGTATTAGTTGAAAGAGCATGCAAAGCCGAGGAACTCAATAAAGAAAAGAAGAAAGCTGATTCAGAAGCTCGTGATGAAAGAAAGATATCGATGAATAAGTGCTCTCAACCTTCAGCAAAGAGATATAGAGATGAAAGAAATCGTTCAAATGTTTCAATTGGACATCCAAGTAGAGACTGTTCAAGACAAAGTACTGGTTTACGAATTCAAGCTCCGAATGAAGCAAGTGTTGGTAGTGTTAAGAGTAATAAGCCCGAGTGTAGACAATGTGGGAGACGAAATGTGGGAGAGTGTTGGGGCAAGTATAACAATAGAGTTTGTTATAAATGTGGATCCCGAGACCATTTTATTCGAGATTGCCCGAAGATAGTGGAAGAGGAAAATGTTTAGAATGAAAGACTGAGTAATGTGACGGCTAGAGGTAGACCACCCAGAAACACCAAAAATATGAGCGATAGCCTGAGAGGGACAACTGATACAGCTTTGAGGTCAGAGGCAAGAGCTCCTGCCCGAGCCTATGCTATACGTGCACGAGAGGAAGCATCTCTCCAAACGTTATCACCGGTACTTTCACTTTATTTGATACTGATGTCATTGCATTGATAGATCTAGGATCAACTCATTCCTATGTGTGTATGAATTTAGTATTGAATAAGACTCTACCTGTTGAGTCTACTGAATTTGTGATTAGAGTATCGAACCCCTTAGGCAAGTGTGTTTTGGTGGATAAGGTGTGCAAGAAATGCCCATTGATGTTTCGTGATTTATGTTTTCCAGTCAATTTGATGTTGCTACCATTTGATGAATTTGACATAATTTTGGGTATGGATTGGCTTACTTTGCATAATGCCATCGTGAACTGTAAGAGGAAGAGTATTGAATTGAAGAGTCAGAACGGTGAGTTAGTTCGAATTGAATCCAGTGATATGAAAGGATTACATTTGTTGTATCTACGATGAAAGCTATGAACTATGTGAGAAAGGGTTGTGAAGCTTATTTGGCATACGTGATAGATACAAAAGTGTCAGAAAAGAAAGTTGAATCTGTGCCTGTGGTATGTGAGTTTCCAGATGTGTTTTTTGAAGAGTTGTCGGGATTACCTCCAATTCGGGAAGTGGAATTTGGTATCGAATTAGTGCCGGAAACCACTCCTATTTCGATAGCTCCATACAGAATGGCCCCAACCGAATTGAAAGAGTTGAAATCTCAGTTGTAAGAATTGACTGACAGAGGATTTGCACGACCGAGTTTCTCACCCTGGGGAGCTCCTGTGTTATTTGTGAAAAAGAAAGATGGAACTATGAGAATGTGTATTGATTATCGACAGTTGAATAAAGTGACGATAAAGAATAAATATTTGTTGCCTCGTATCGATGATTTGTTTGATCAATTGAAAGGAGCTACCGTGTTTTCAAAGATAGACTTGAGATCTGGTTACTATCAGTTGAGAGTTAAAGAATCTGATGTGTCAAAAACTGCTTTCAGAACGAGGTATGGACATTAAGAATTCTTAGTGATGCCTTTTGGACTAACCAATGATCCTGCAGTGTTTATAGATCTGATGAATCGGATATTCAGACCGTATTTGGATCGCTTTGTCGTGGTGTTTATTGATGATATTTTGATCTATTCGCGTGAGGAGACGCAGCATGCTAAGCATTTGAGAATCGTGCTACAAACTCTGCGTGAGAAACAGTTATATGCGAAGTTTAGCAAATGTGAATTTTGGTTGCATGAGGTTAGTTTTCTGGGGCATATTGTATCAGCTGCAGGAATACGAGTTGACCCGAGTAAAATCTTTGCTATTTTGGAATGGAAGCCTCCGAGAAACGTGTCTGAAGTATGTAGTTTTCTGGGACTAGCAGGATATTATAGGCGGTTTGTGAAAGGCTTCTCGATGATTGTGACTCCATTGACAAAGTTGTTACAGAAGGATACTAGATTTGAGTGGTCAGAAAAATGCCAACAGAGTTTTGAGCGGTTGAAAGTGTTGTTAATTGGAAGCACCAATTTTGATTCAACCCGAATCGAGCAAAGAGTTCATAGTTTCTGATGATGCATCGTTGAATGGCTTGGGGCGTGTCTTTGATGCAAGAAGGGAAAGTCATTGCTTATGCTTCGAGACAGTTAAAGCCGTACGAAAAGAATTATCCGACGCATGACCTTGAGTTAGCTGCAATTGTGTTTGCGTTAAAGATTTGGCGTCACTACTTATTCGGTGAAAAATGTAATATTTATACTGATCATAAGAGTTTAAAGTATTTGATGACTCAAGAAGATTTGAATTTGCGACAAAGAAGATGGTTAGAATTATTGAAAGACTATGAACTTGTGATAGATTACAACTCGGGTAAAGCTAATGTTGTAACTGATGCTTTGAGTCGAAAATCGTTATATGCTTTGCGAGCCATGAGCAATTAGATAGATCTGTGTGATGATGATGCGGTTATAGCTGAATTGAAAGTAAAACCGTTGTTTTTACAACAAATATGTAATGCTCAAAAGTTTGATAATGAGTTTTTAGCAAAAAGAGTTCAGTGTGACTAGGATGCTGTATCGGAATTTCGAGTTGATGGTGATGGTTGTTTGAGATTCAGAGATCGGATTTGTGTCCCAAGAAATTCAGAGTTGATTCAAATGATTTTGATTGAAGCTCACAATAGTCATTAGACTGTACATCCGGGGAGTACAAAAATGTATAATGATCTGAAATAGTTCTATTGGTGGTATGGTATGAAAAGAGATATTTTCGACTTTGTGTCGAAGTGTTTAGCTTGTCAGCAAGTTAAGGCTGAACATCAAGTTTCGTCCGGTTTATTACAACCGATTATGATTCCTGAGTGGAAATGGGAGAGAATCATGATGGACTTTGTGTCGGGTTTGCCTTTATCTCCAAGCAAGAAAGATACGATCTGGGTAATAGTTGATAGATTAACAAAATCAGCTCACTTTATTCTAGTAAGAATAAATTATTCACTTGATAGATTGGCTGAATTATATATTGATGAGATCGTGAGATTGCACGGGGTACCTCTATCTATTGTGTCTGACAGAGATCCGAGATTTACCTCGCGATTGTGGAAGAAATTGCAAGATGCTTTAGGCACGAAATTGCATTTGAAGATCGCTTTTCATCCATAAGCGGATGGTCAATCCGAGCGAATCATTGATTCTCGAAGACATCTTTGAGATGTTGCATACTTGAATTTGAAAGTACGTGGGAAAAGCATTTATCATTGATTGAGTTCGCGTATAACAACAGTTTTCAATCTAGCATTAAAATGGCACCATATGAAGCTCTCTATGGTCGAAAGTGTCGAACTCCATTGTATTGGACTGAGCTGAGTGAGAACAAGATTCACGGGGTTGATCTTATAAAAGAGACTGAGCAGAAAGTGAAAGTAATTCGTGATAGTTTGAAAGCAGCCTCAGGTCGTCAGAAGTCTTATGCAGATCTGAAATGAAAAGATATCGAATTTGAGGTTGGTGATAAAGTGTTTTTGAAAGTGTCTCCGTGGAAGAAAATACTTCGATTTGGCCGAAAGGGCAAGCTGAGTCCGAGGTTTATCGGACCGTATGAGATCATTGAAAGAGTTGAGCCGGTTGCTTATAGATTGAAATTGCCATCTGAGTTAGAAAAGATTCATAACGTGTTTCATGTGTCAATGCTTCGACGGTACAGATCAGACCCGTCTCATGTAATTGCCCCTACTGAGGTTGAGATTCAGTCAGACTTGTCGTATAGTGAAGAACCGATCCGAACCTTGGCACGAGAGACTAAATAGTTTAGAAATAAGAAAATTTCCTTAGTGAAAGTATTATGGCACAAACACGGAATTGAAGAGGCTACATAGGAGCCCGAGAACGTTATGAGAGAGTAACATCCACAACTATTCACTGGTAAGATTTTCGGGGATGAAAATCCCTTAAGTGGGGAGAGTTGTAACATCTCGGTTTGGACCCTAGTCGGAACAGTGGTTTGAGACCACAAATCTGAGGTCGTAATGATAATTTAATATTATTTTCTGTGTGAATGGTATGTGACTTAGTCTGTGTGAAAATTCTGTGTGATAATTTGATCGTTTGTGTGCCGAATTAAGAGAAAGGGCTTAATTGCATAGAGTGTAAAATGTTGTGTGCTGATTTGTGAGTACTTAAGTGTTGTGGCTTTGTAAAGGTGGAGGCATTATATGGCAAATAAGCCATCATTGAGTTAGTGGATGGTGGAATGTCATGATAACCATTATATATGTTTGTCTTATATGATTATTAAATGGGTAAATGGGTAACTAAATAATTATGTTATTAGTTAATAAAACAAACAAGTATGATAGTGGATTTTATTCATCCATCTATCACCGAAAATTTTAAAGAAAAGAAAGAACAAAAGCTTTCAAATTTTCGGCACATACAAGCTTAAATTGAAGGTTAGTTTTTGATCCATTTTTGATAATTTCTACATTTTCGTAATCGTTGCTTCGTGCAGCTAACCCATGTTGTAATATTGTGAATTGATGACGTTTTTGTGATGAGTCAATGATGAACATTTGAGCTATGTGCTAGTTGATAGTAAAATATGAGAACTTGGTGTTGGATTAACATGTGTTGTTTTTGAATTTTTGGTGAATTTAACTAATTAGGGCTAAATTGAGAAAATAGCATTTTGAAGGACTAAAGTGTGAAATAAATGAAATGTGTGGGTTTGTATGGACTTTAGTAAAATTCGGCTAAGCTTTTGCTAGGAGAAATCAAGTGAATTTGATGATTTTGTGAAATAGGGACTAAAGTGTCGAAATGTGAAAATGTGAGGGTTATTTTGTAAAATGCCTTAAATATATGTGTTGGGACTAAAATGAATGAATTGGTGATTGAATGAGCTGAATTTGAATGTATATAGACCAAGAGAGAAGAGGTTCGGATCGAGATCGAGGCAAAGAGAAAGTGCTCGATTAATAGACCGTTTCGGTATTTTGACATCCGAGGTAAGTTCGGACATATTACATGTAATATATATATAGTTATGTTTAATGCTTGAAATGAGTGGTGATAAACCGAAATAGTAACATATTTTAATCCCACATTTAGTATACTTTTGGATGATTTATCCCTTATTTTATGTAATTTGGTGCTCTTAATCCTTTCTTTTCATGTCTTATACTCAGGAAAGCACTAGGGGATGAAAAGAACGCAAAACGGGCTTAAAACGGGACAAATGGGCCAAAGCATGAAATCGACACGGCCTGGACCAAATATCACATGGCCGTGCCTCCTTAAGGATCTTGAACACGGCTTTGACCACGATTTACACGGCCGTGCCTCATCAACGAAGTCCACACGGTCTGACCACGATTTACACGGGCGTGTGCCAGAGGCCGTGCCATGCCGCGGCCAAGAGGAGTTTTACTCGGATTTGGATGCTTGGAGGCAAAGAAACACACTCCAAAGTCTAATTAAACCCCCAATTAGGAATTGCACTCAAATTAGGATACTTGGAGGCCAAGTAACACATCTCAAAGCCTATATAAACACCCTAGGGGGCAACTTAATCGGGGAGTTCAGGAGAAACCCTCTGTCGGGGGGAGTCGACGGGCGGTCAGCTAGGCCAAGGAGCCGAGCCGAAAAGGTCAGATTTGTGGGAACTCTCAAGGGATAGCCAGTTGATCCATCTTAAGAAGCCGGAATTCTACTCAAGACAGAGGATCTCCTCTTCAATTCCTTCAGGGGGTTTTAGAGATTTCTTATGTTTTGTGTTATCTTTTCTTCTGAGATGTTTTCTTTTATTATTATGAACTAAACCCTTCAGATACCTGAAGGGGATGACACCTAGATGAATCTTGTTATTGTTTTCTAAATTATATGATAAATACTTAGTTTGTTCTTAATTATGTGAGCTTAATCCAAATTTAATGTGCTTAGGTGGAGGAGGAATAGACCGCTACAAGAGTAGATCCAACATAATTAAGCGGAGTTGATCGCACGCCTAGAGATAGGGTGACGAGATTTTTCCGGATTAGGGTGAAACCTAATATGGGAATCCATAGATTGATTTACTGCTATTCTAGGGGGTTATTATAAGAGAACGAGAGTTCCACTAATTAACCTAGGGTTAGACAGTATTCGCCTCGAGAGAGGGTTTAATATACGTTAGGGAGTCTTACGGATCAAACTAAGTGAATAAATCGTATGGTTCAGTGTTAGATAACAAGTGAAGTCTAGGTGGATTCTTCCTAGGGTATCATCTAAATCAACTGAATTTTTCCCAAGTTATTTTCCAAATTCATTCTTATTTGTCTCAGAGTCTTTAGTTTAGTAGTTAATTAATTTAGATTAGATAAACAATCTCTCTTTATTTTTAGGCTAGATAATAAGAAGAAAGTTAGTATTAGTACTTTTAGTTCCTTTGGGTTTGATAATCCGGTCTTGCCTAAGCTATACTATTGTTTGATAGGTGCACTTGCCTCAATCGTTGTCAGAGTTAGTTTCTAGGTTCGATCATTCTTTTTATAAATTTTAAAGCTCTGATTCACAAATGATTAAGTTTTTTTGCTGCGCGTTGTTGGGAACTAAAATATTAAGAAAGCTCTATTTTTATTACTTTAGCCATTATTTTTTTTTTCTGCAATTTACTTTTATTTTTAGTTTTAATTTTAACTTTGCTAATTTTTCTTTCTTTCTTTTCCTAGTAGGTACCTCTAGTTTATGACTAGAAGGAACTCAAGAGGACCACTAGTATACGATAGTGATATTGAAGCTACCACTCGAAGAAATCGCAGAGAAATTAGGCGAGCCCTAAATTACCAAGAAGAAGAGCGAGAAGACAGATCCAATCCTACTGAAGGGATGGACGAAAATAACCCACCACCACAAGATGTGGCAGAAAATAATGCTCCGCGTACTATGTTTGATTATGCTAAACCTCATTTAACAGAGCGAATCTAGTATTGTTAGGCTCGCTAGTCGCTAATAATTTTGAATTAAAGCCTAACACTATACAAATGATTCAACAATTTGTTCAATTTGATGGTTTGCGGGACGAAGATCCAAACACTCATATAGCTAATTTTTAGAGTTACGTGATACCTTCAAAATAAATGGCGTTTGGATGATGCCATAAGGCTTGGTTAGCTATTTCCCTTTTCATTAAGGAATAAAGCCAAAGCAGTGGTTACACTTTCGTTACCACGAGGTCAATCACTACATGGGTACAAATGACCGAAATTTTTTATTAAAATATTTCCCACCGGCCAAAACGGCCAAATTACAGAATGATGTCTCTTCTTTTGTGCAGATGGATTTAGAGACATTATATGACGCATGGGTGAGATACAAGGATCTCTTGAGAAGGTGTCCGCACCATGGTTTACCCTTGTGGCTCCAAGTCCAAACTTTCTATAACGGTGTAAACCCTTCAACGAGGCAACTAATTGATTCGGCCACTGGTGGAACCCGAACAACGAGAACTCTGAAGCGACCTACGAGTTTATTGAAGAGATGTCACTGAATAACTATCAGTGGCAGGTTACAAGGACAAAACCAACAAAATCAGCCGGAGTTTTCAACATGGATGCAGTAACCATGCTATCAACACATGTAGAGATGATGAATAAAAAGCTTGATAGTTTGTGTTCTTCGCAGGTACATCCAAGCAATGCAAAGGCGACGTAAGTGGAACCGTGGCGAATCCCGAGTACACCCTACCACCAAGGCGCGAGAGAGAGCGAACAGATGAACTATATAGGTAACAATTTCAGATCCAATAATAACCCATATAGTAATAATTATAATCCAGGTTGGAGGAACCACCCAAGTTTTTCATGGGGAGGTCAAGGGAATCAAGGAAATCATAGACAACAACCTCCTCAAAATTTCCAAAATCAGCCCTATCCACGGGAGAAGAAGCAGAACCTTGAAGAGATGCTGACAAGATTCATGGCATCCACAGAAAACCGTCTCCAAGACACTGAAACCACCCTCAAGACCCAACAAGCATCAATCAAAGGGATCGAGAGCCAAGTTAGGGAAGTCACTAAGTCAGTTGAGGAAGTTTCTAAGACAGTGGGACAACTTTTTTTACTAACACAGTTGGACAGCTTGCAAAGCTAATTTCCGAACGACAGTAGGGGCGTCTACCAAGCAACACTGAGATTAATCCAAAGGAGAAAATCCAAGCCATAACAGCTCAAGAAAGTGAAGGATTAGACGAACCCAGTCCAATACAAAGAAACGAGGTAGAAGAAGGTAAAGTTGAGGTAACACAAGAGAAACCAAAATCGGTAATCAAGGAGTACCAACCTCGCATACCATATCTCGAAGTGTTAACGAGAGACGACACAGAGGAACAGTTTGGTAAGTTTCTTAAACTTTTAAAGAAATTACATATTAACTTACCGTTACTTGAAGCTCTTTCACAGATGCCATATTCTAGAAAATTTTTAAGAGAACTTTTGACGAACAAGCGAAGGATAGACGAGGCATCACACGTGGAACTAAACGCAATGTGCTCAGCAATCTTGCAAAATAAACTACCACAGAAATTAAAAGATCCAGGGAGTTTTACAATTCCATGCTTAATTGGTAGTTTATCTATTGATAATGCGTTAGCCGATCTAGGGGCAAGCATAAATGTCATGCCTTATAAATTGTTTAAACAACTAGGTCTAGGGAAACCCAAGCAAACTAGGATGAGCATTCAATTAGCTAATAAAACAGTCAGAATTCCTAGGGGTATTATCGAAGATGTTCTTGTAAAAATTGACAAATTCGTTTTCCCAGTAGATTTTGTTGTCTTAGACATGGATGAGGATAATTCGATTCCCTTAATATTAGGAAGACCCTTTTTAGCAACTGCCAGGACTAAAATTGATATTGATGCAGGAGAACTCATACTCCGTGTGGGTAACGAGACAGTCACACTCAAGGCTCTCGACTCAGCCAAAACATTGAGTAATCAAGGTGAGAACGTAAATTCTACTAATAACCATTCGGTTAACCCTTCTTTTCAGGAAGCACCACAAAAGAATACAACTGAACCCAATCCTAGACCCAGTGTTAAAAAAGAAATAACTCATGAGGAACGAGGGATTCAATTCGATGATCTAGACGAGTGGAAAACACACTTCAAAGAAAAAATAGGGTTACACAACGAAGAACCAGAACCACACAAGGTAAAACCGATGGAGCCCCCAGAAGAGCTCATAGGAACAACAAACCACTTCAAAATAGGAGATCAAGTATTGTTAGACAAGGCAGATCCTCGAATATCTCCTCCGAACCCTAACACAAATAAAGAAATACCTTTTAGGGTAACTAGTGTTTTCCCATACGGAACAGTCGAGGTAAGTAATCCTATTTTATGTACTTCTACTGTAAACGAATCCTGACTTAAACTCTTTCACGAGGATAAAACTGATAGCATGAGGAAGGACTTCCAACTCCTCAAACCACCCTGATGATGCAAACGAGAGGAAAGTCTAGCTTAAGACTATAAACGAGCACTTCTCAGGAGGCAACCCGAGCACTAACCCCATTAACTTTTACATTTTTATTTTTTTCTTATTTATTCTATTTTATCCTTTCTTTATAGTATTTAGCTTTAAACTAACCAAAAAGTGCAGATTTCCAGGCCACACGGCCTAGCACACGGCCGTGGCCGTGGCCGTGTGGAATACCGGATCGCCGTCTCGACATGGCGAGAGGGTGGTACGAGTCGGAGAGAATCAAATCTTTGAAGTCAAGGACTCCAACCACCGCCCCACGGGCACCGACAGAATGCCACGGTCGTGCAACGCGACCGTGGACGACACTGACTTATCACCAACGGGCGTGACAATCTATAAAACGGGCGTGGGTGAACCAACACACCTAGACACACGGCTGTGCGATGCGGCCGTGTGAATCGACACGTCCAAAGAGCACGGGCGTGGGATGGTACCAGGTTTGAAAATCTATTTAACCCACCCCTCCCTTCCCTCTTCCCCCACTAACTTTCAACCTTCACCTTTTCATTTTCTCTATACCCTTGAGCTACACCAAAACAATGCCAAAGAAACGGAAGAAGCCAAGCATAGTCTCCCTCACGGAGACCAATCTACATAAGTTCATGCCGGCCGCTTCAATCACTCGCCAAGCCAAGGGTCTTTGAGACCAATTATCTGTTCTTTTATTTTTATCTTCTCCTTTATTTTCCTTCTCTTTAACACTCTTATGCTCAATTTAGTTTATTTTATCTTAGTTTCTTAATATTAGGTGCTAAAGGCTGCTAGGGAATCACGCCACGACCACCACCATATCCTCAGCCTTAGAAATCACACCCAACAATAAGGACTCTACGGTCCATCCATATTTTCTTTTAATTTTAGTTTCATCATTATTTTTCTTCACTCTAGCTTGTTTTTCTTTAATTATTTAATTAGTATAGCTTTAATTAATATTATCATATCCTGTTTAACCCTCCACGAGCTACCCAATTTCTTCATCTAGCGCTGGATCGTCACCCAGACCGGCCCCTCCAACTTATCTTTCACCTCCGACTCAAGGAATCCATCCAAAATTCAGGGAGTTTCACTTCTCTCCATATATTATGATTTTAGTATTATTGTCGATTATCTATCTTTGTATATTGAGGGCAATGTACATCTTAAGTGTGGGGGGGTGAACAACCTAAAAAGGTGCCTAACTTTTTTCATTATTCTCAAATTTCTAAAATTAGGTGCCAAACTTTTTGCATTATTCTCAAAATCCTGAATTTAGTCTTGTTTTTAAGTAAATTCCTAATATTACTAATTAGGATGTATTTTTTAATGATTTACGATTTTTATTGATATCTTTTAGAGTAAGTCATTGATAATTGTGCATCGATAATTAAATTCTAAGATTACTAGAGAATCAAGCATGATAAGTTTATTTTTCAGAAATTAAAAATTTGCTAGGTTGTCAAACTGAGTTTAAATATTACTTTGAAGTTTGGAATTTACGAGGTTGATATCAAAATAGCCATAATTTTTGTGAGATTTTGAGCCTTATAGAGCATATATTCTTTTTCATGCTCACTTTATTGATTATGAGTATGTCAACATTGATTTGTTATTCTAGAACTTGCCTCGTTTATACATATCGAGACCACACCTATGATTTGATATACAGAGATGATTAAGGCACCTAGGTTTTAACCCTCTAACTCCATTAAAAAGCCTTGATAAACCGAAATAGTAACATATTTTAGACCCACATTTAGTATGCTTTTTGATGAATTATCCATTATTTTATGTAATTTGGTGCTCTTAATCCTTTCTTTTCATGTTATATACTCAGGAAAGCACCAGGGGATGAAAAGAACGCAAAACGGGCTTAAAACGGGACAAATGGCCCAAAGCATGAAATCGACACGGCTTGGACCAAAAATCATACGGCCGTGCCTCCTTAAAGATCTCGAACACGGCCTGGACCATGATTTACACGGCCGTGCCTCATTAAAGAAGTCTGAGCACGGCCTGGCCACGATCCACACGGGCGTGTCCCATGGCCGTGTCCCTGTCGCTGGAAAGAGCAATTTCACTCGGATTTGGATGCTTGGAGGCAAAGAAACACACTCTAAAGTCTAATTAAACCCCCAATTAGGAATTGCACTCAAATTAGGATACTTGGAGGCCAAGTAACACATCTCAAAGCCTATATAAACATCCTAGGGAGCAACTTAATCGGGGAGTTCGACAGAAACCCTCTGTCGAGGGGAGCCCAAAGCCATCGTCTAGGGGCGTCGTGCTAGGCCAGAGAAGGCAGATTTGTGGGGATTCACTTAGGGATAGCCAGTTGATCCATCTCAGAAGCCAGAATTCTACTCAAGACGGAGGATCTCTCCTTCAATTCCTTCAGGGGGTTTTAGGGATTTCTTATGTTTTGTTTTATCTTTTCTCTTGAGATGTTTTTCTTTATTGTTATGAACTAAACCTTCGGATACCCGAAGGGGATTAAACCTATGATGAATCTTGTTATTGTTTTCTTAATTATATGATAAATACTTAGTTTGTTATTAATTATGTGAGCTTAATCCAAATTTAATGTGCTTAGGTGGAGGAGGAATAGACCCTGCCTAAGAGTAGATCCAACATAATTAAGCGGAGTTGATCGCACGCCTAGAGATAGGGTGACGAGATTTTGCTGGATTAGGGTGAAACCTAATATGGGAATCCATAGATCGATTTACTGCTATTCTAGGGGGTTATTATAAGAGAACGAGAGTTCCACTAATTAACCTAGGGTTAGACGTTATTCGCCTCGAGAGAGTGTTTAATATACGTTAGGGAGTCTCACGGATCAAATTAAGTGAATAAATCGTATGGTTCAGTGTTAGATAACAAGTGAAGTCTCGGTGGATTCTTCCTAGGGTATCGTCTAAATCAACTGAGTTTTTCCCAAGTTATTTTCCAAATTCATTCTTCTTTGTCTTAGAGTCTTTAGTTTAGTAGTTAATTAATTTAGGTTAATAAACAACTTCACTTATTTTAGGCTAAATAATAAAAAGAAAGTTAGTATTAGTACTTTTAGTTCCTTTGGGTTCGATAATTCGGTCTTACCTAAGCTATACTATTGTTCGATAGGTGCACTTGCCTTTAATCGTTGTCAGAGTTAGTTTCCAGGTACGATCATTCTTTTATAAATTTTAAAACTCTTATTTACAGCAATCAAGTTTTTGGCGCCGTTGCCGGGGAACTAAAATATTAAGAAAACTCTATTTTTATTACTTTAGCCATTTTTTTATTTTTGCAATTTATTATTATTATTATTATTATTATTATTAATTTACTTTGCTAATTTTTCCTCTATTTTTGTTTTGGCAGATAATTTTAGTCAGAGAGAAGATGGCACTGAATAGTTATCGGTGGCAAGCGATGAGACAATTCCTACTAAAGCGGCCGGTGTCTTCAACCTCGGCGTGGTCACGGGTTATCTAATCAGTTAGAGATGATGAATAAAAATTTGATGGTTTGAATAGTCTCTCATGGTACACCTAGAAATACAATATGATTCGAATTTAGGAGGCGTGGCGAATCCTGAGTACCCACTCTACGGATATGGCATGGAAAACGAGCAAGCTCAATATACGGGTAACTATTCTAGACCACAAAATAATTTTTATGATAACACTTATAATGCAGGTTGGAGGTACCATCCCAATTTCTCGTGGGATGATCAAAGTAGCCAAAGGCCGGAACTTCCTCCAAACTTTCAACAACCACCTCACCAACAGGAAGAGAGTCGAACCTTGAAGAGATCTTGACAAAATTCATGGCGACTATAGATAACCGTCTCCAAAAAAATGAGACAACACTTAATGACCAACAAGAATCGATCAAAGGGATCGAGAGCCAAGTTGGGGAACTTACTGAGTCAGTTGGGGAACTTACTAAGTCAGTTATACAACTTGCTAAGCTGATCTCAGAACTACCACAAGGAAGCTTGCCAAGTAATACTGAAACTAACCCGAGTGAGCAAAATCAAGCCATTTACGATAGTGAAGGGTTAGACGAACCAAACTCAAGGGAAGAACCTGTGGTAAGTGAAGGTAAGGTTGAAGTGTGCCATGATATACCAAAATCGGCAATTACAGAGTACCAACATCGTGTGTCATATCCCGATGCAATAAAGAAAGACCACACAGAGGAAGAAGTTGGTGAACTCACACTTCGTGTAGACGATGAAACAATCACTCTTCAAGCTCTTGACTCAGCTAGGACATCGAGTAATAAAGGTACGAACGTTAATTCTATTGATAACCATTTGGTTCAACCTTCTTTACAGGAAGCATCACGAAATCACCTAGCTGAGCTAGATCTTAGACCTCGTACCCATAAAGAAATAATTCATGAAGAACTAAGGCTTGTGTCTATGAATTAGACAAGTGGAAAACACACTTTAAAGAGAAACTAGGAATACACGAAGTGAAACCAAAGGAAACCCAGACGACAGTGATAGGAACAACAAATCACTTCAAAATAGGGGATCGGTATTGTTGAATAAGGAAGACCCTCGAATCGCCAATTCGGACCTCAAGACAAACGAAGAAATCACTTTTGAGGTACTTAATGTCTTCCTATATGGGCGATCGAGGTAAGCAATCCTAAATTCAAGTATTTTTGAGGTAAACACTACTCGACTTAAATTTTATATCAAAAATCGAGTTGATCGCATGAGGAAGGATTTTCACCTCCTCAAACCACCATGACCATACGAATGAAAGGTAAAGTCTAGCTTAAGACTATAAACGAGCGCTTCTTGGGAGGCAACCCTAGCACTAACCTCATTTAATTTTCATATTTTTACTTTCATCTTTTTATTTTTTTACTTTCAGCATCTAACTACAAACTAACCGAATAAGTGAAACACGATTCCCATACCACACGTCCTTGCACACGGCCGTGGCTGTGGCCGTGTGGACACCACGGGTAGGCACATGGGCGTGGACCGTATCACAATTTACTTTTATTTTTATCTTTTTTTTTTCATTTTTATTTTTATTTTTATTTTTATTTATTTTCATTTATTTTTCATTTTCATTTTCATTTTCTTTATTATTTTCTTCTTATTTTTCGTACCATTTAGATTTAGCTTAGGATACAATAAAATCAAGCCGGCTACTTCGAGGATTCAAATTCAAACGGTTCAAGGTGCTTCCCCACATTCACCTCCAATCCGATCCGATTTCTTTTCATTAACTTCATCCAAAATTCAGGAAGTTTCACTTCTCTCCCTATCTTTTGATTTTCTCACTATATTGCCATTTTATCTATCTTTGTACATTGAGGGCAATGTACATCTTAAGTGTGGGGGTTAACTATAGTATTATTTGAAAATCCCTGAATTATGCCTTATCCTAAAGTAAGTTTCTCATATTATGATTAGAATGAAATTTCCCTTGAATTATGATTTTAATTGATATTTTTAGATTAAGTCATTGATAATTGTGCATTTATAATTAAATTTTAAGATACCAGAGAATCAAGCATGATAAGTCTATTTTTCAAAATTAAAATTTTCTAGGTTGTTGAACTAAATCTGAATATTATCTTGAAGTTTGAAATTTACAAGGTTGATGTCAAAAATACCCATAATTTTTGTGAGATTTTGAGCCTTATAGATCATATATTCTTTTTCTTACTCACTTTATTGATTATGAGTGTGTCAACATTGATTTGTTATTCTAGAACTTGCATCGATTATACATATCGAGACCATATTTTTGATTTGATATACAGAGATGATAAAGGCACCTAGGTTTTAACCCACTAACTCCATTAAAAGCCTACCTTCACAAATTAACCCCTAGTGAACCCTTTTTAATCCTAACAACCCTATTTATTGACATAACCGCTAATATTAACCCAGAAACCCTTTGTTTTTGTTATCACCATTCCTTTTGACTACCCTTATATCGAGATTTGATTTGATTAGTTTCCTAATTATGAATTTTAGTAATTTATCCTTTATTATGTATTTAGTCTGTTCTTAAAAAAACGACAAAGTATATTCATTATTAGTTATGTGATTAAACGAGCTTATACATTTATTTAAATCCCAAACATCGAAGAAGAAGCTCGTATTATTAGTATTATTAGTTTTCAATTGATGTAATTATTATTATTGGTTCATTAGTTCTTAGTTTGGTAATTTGTCAATTCAATCTCGATTCTAACCCTCTAATTCAGCCTTATTCCACACCTTAACCCTAGCCCCGTTACAACCCTAACAAAGACCTTTTGATTTGTGTTTCATCTCATATTTCAGTGGTGGAAATTTAATCTTCATGCAAGCCTATGGGATTAACTCTTTATGTTTGACTTTTGAGTGCCTAAATTTTGAACCTTAAACACTTTGAGTGATTTGAGTGAATCTTTAGTGAGGATGTCAATCCTTGACAATTTCGAATCAGAGGTAATTATTTAGATGAAGGGAAATACCTATGTTTTGTGCTACAAAATATAAGGCTTATAATGTTTGAATTTTTAGGACTCTTTGAGTTGAATTATCCATGTATAAATTATCACTAAATTATGATGAGACACTATCGATAGGAATTATGAATTATAGAAAGTCCATTTTAATTGTAAGTTGAGAATTTTGCTTGACGACAAGCAAAAGCTTAAGTGTGGGGGTATTTGATAAACCGAAATAGTAACATATTTTAGGCCCACATTTAGTATGCTTTTGGATGAATTATCCCTTATTTTATGTAATTTGGTGCTCTTAATCCTTTCTTTTCATGTTATATACTCAGGAAAGCACCAGGGGATGAAAAGAACGCAAAATGGGCTTAAAACGGGACAAATGGGCCAAAGCATGAAATCGACACGGCCTGGACCAAAGATCACACGGCCGTGCCTCCTTAAAGATCTCGAACACGGCCTGGACCATGATTTACACGGCCGTGCCTCATTAAAGAAGTCCGAGCATGGATTGGCCACGATCCACACGGGCGTGTGCCATGGCCGTGTCCCTGTCGCTGGAAAGAGCAATTTCACTCGGATTTGGATGCTTGGAGGCAAAGAAACACACTCCAAATTCTAATTAAACCCCCAATTAGGAATTACACTCAAATTAGGATACTTGGAGGCCAAGTAACACATCTCAAAGCCTATATAAACACCCTAGGGAGAAACTTAATTGGGGAGTTCGACAGAAACCCTCTGTCGAGGGGAGCCCAAAGCCATCGTCTAGGGGTGTCGTGCTAGGCCAGAGAAGGCAAATTTGTGGGGATTCACTCAGGGATAGCCAGTTGATCCATCTCAGAAGCCGGAATTCTACTCAAGACGGAGGATCTCTCATTCAATTCCTTCAGGGGGTTTTAGGGATTTCTTATGTTTTGTTTTATCTTTTCTCTTGAGATGTTTTTCTTTATTGTTATGAACTAAAGCTTCGGATACCCGAAGGGGATGAAACCTATGATGAATCTTGTTATTGTTTTCTGAATTATATGATAAATACTTAGTTTGTTCTTAATTATGTGAGCTTAATCCAAATTTAATGTGCTTAAGTGGAGGAGGAATAGACCCTGCCTAAGAGTAGATCCAACATAATTAAGCGGAGTTGGCCGCACGTCTAGAGATAGGGTGACGAGATTTTACCGGATTAGGGTGAAACCTAATATGGGAATCCATATATCGATTTACTACTATTCTAGGGGGTTATTATAAGAGAACGAGAGTTCCACTAATTAACCTAGGGTTAGACGTTATTCGCCTCGAGAGAGGGTTTAATATACGTTAGGGAGTCTCACGGATCAAATTAAGTGAATAAATCGTATGGTTCAGTGTTAGATAACAAGTGAAGTCTAGGTGGATTCTTCCTAGGGCATCGTCTAAATCAACTGAGTTTTTCCCAAGTTATTTTCCAAATTCATTCTTCTTTGTCTTAGAGTCTTTAGTTTAGTAGTTAATTAATTTAGGTTAATAAACAACTTAACTTATTTTAGGCTAAATAATAAAAAGAAAGTTAGTATTAGTACTTTTAGTTCCTTTGGGTTCGATAATCCGGTCTTACCTAAGCTATACTACTGTTCGATAAGTGCACTTGCCTTTAATCGTTGTCAGAGTTAGTTTCCAGGTACGATCATTCTTTTATAAATTTTAAAACTCTGATTTATAGCGATCAAGCCTACCTTCACAATTAACCCCTAGTGAACCCCTTTGATCCTAACAACCCTTTTTATTGACATAACCGCTAATATTAACCCAGAAACCCTTTGTTTTTGTTATCACCATTCCTTTTGACGACCCTTACATCGATATTTGATTTGATTAATAGCCTAACTATGTTTTTATTTCAGTAAATTATCCTTTGTTATGTATTTATGATTTGTTCTTAAAAAAAAAGTATCTTCATTATTCATTATTAGTTTGTGATTAAATGAGCTTATACGTTTGAATTCCAAATATTGGAGAAGAAGCTCGTATTATTAGTTTAAAGTTTCAATCCATTATGTAATTATTCAGTTTATTGTTTCTAGTTAGGTATTTTATCAATTCGATCTCGATTCTAACCTTCTAATTCAGCCTATATCCACACCTTAACCCTAGCCCCGTTACAACCCTAATTAAAGACCTTTTTATTTGTGCATCATCTCATATTATAGTGGTGGAGATTTGATTTTCAGGCAAGCCTATGGGATTAACCTTTCATGTTCGACTTTTGAGCACTTTTTCTTGAACCTTAAGCACTTTGAGTGATTTGAGTGAATCCCTAGTGAGGATGTCAATCCTTGTCAGTTTTGAATTAAAGGTAATTATTTAGATAAGGGGAGACGCCTATATTTTCGAGCTACAAATCTATGACTTAGATTGTTTGAATCCTTAGGACTCTTTGAATTGAATTATCCATGTATAAATTATCTATGAATTATGATAAGACATTGTTGATAGGAATTATGAATTATTGAAAGCTCGTTTTAATTGTAAGTTGAGAATTTTGCTTGAGGACAAGCAAAAGCTTAAATGTGGGGGTATTTGATAAACTGAAATAGTAACATATTTTAATCCCACATTTAGTATACTTTTGGATGATTTATCCCTTATTTTTATGTAATTTGGTGCTCTTAATCCTTTCTTTTCATGTCTTATACTCAAGAAAGCATCAGGGGATGAAAAGAACGCAAAACGGGCTTAAAATGGACAAATGGGCCAAAGCATGAAATCGACACGGCCTGGACCAAATATCACACGGCCGTGCCTCCTTAAAGATCTCGAACACGGCTTGGACCACGATTTACACGGCCATGCCTCATCAACGAAGTCCACACGTTCTGACCACGATTTACACGGGCGTGTGCCAGAGGCCGTACCCTACCGCGGCCAAGAGGAGTTTTACTCGGATTTGGATGCTTGGAGGTAAAGAAACACACTCCAAAGTCTAATTAAACCCCCAATTAGGAATTGCACTCAAATTAAGATACTTGGAGGCCAAGTAACACATCTCAAAGCCTATATAAACACCCTAGGGGGCAACTTAATCGGGGAGTTCGGGAGAAACCCTCTGTCGGGGGGAGCCGATGGGTGGTCAGCTAGGCCAAGGAGCCGAGCCGAAAAGGTCAGATTTGTGGGAACTCTCAAGGGATAGCCAGTTGATCCATCTCAAGAAGCCAGAATTCTACTCAAGACGGAGGATCTCCTCTTCAATTCCTTTAGGGGGTTTTAGAGATTTCTTATGTTTTGTGTTATCTTTTCTTCTGAGATGTTTTCTTTTATTATTCTGAACTAAACCCTTCAGATACCTGAAGGGGATGAAACCTAGATGAATCTTGTTATTGTTTTCTGAATTATATGATAAATACTTAGTTTGTTCTTAATTATGTGAGCTTAATCCAAATTTAATGTGCTTAGGTGGAGGAGGAATAGACCCTACCTAAGAGTAGATCCAACATAATTAAGTGGAGTTGATTGCATGCCTAGAGATAGGGTGACGAGATTTTACAAGATTAGGGTGAAACCTAATATGGGAATCCATAGATCGATTTACTACTATTCTAGGGGGTTATTATAAGAGAACGAGAGTTCCACTAATTAACCTAGGGTTAGACGTTATTCGCCTCGAGAGAGGGTTTAATATACGTTAGGGAGTCTTACGGATCAAACTAAGGGAATAAATCGTATGGTTCAGTGTTAGATAACAAGTGAAGTCTAGGTAGATTCTTCCTAGGGTATCATCTAAATCAACTGAGTTTTTCCCAAGTTATTTTCCAAATTCATTCTTCTTTGTCTCAGAGTCTTTAGTTTAGTAGTTAATTAATTTAGATTAGATAAACAATCTCTCTTTATTTTTAGGCTAGATAATAAGAAGAAAGTTAGTATTAGTACTTTTAGTTCCTTTGGGTTCGATAATCCGGTCTTGCCTAAGCTATACTACTGTTCGATAGGTGCACTTGCCTCAATCGTTGTCAGAGTTAGTTTCCATGTTCGATCATTCTTTTTATAAATTTTAAAGCTCTGATTCACAATGATCAAGTGGCATGGTATAAATGAATTATGAATGCTATGTGAGAGCTCGATGTTACGTGGCACTAAGTGTGCATGATCAGCGATGTAATCGAGATGATTAGCACTGTGTGTGCAAAATAATATAAGCTTTAGTTTATGGTGGGCACTGTGTGTGCGATACCGATATATAAACAATTTTGATATAGATGCACTAAATGTATAAATTATGGTTTATCAAATATCCCCACACTTAAACCTTTGCTTGTCCTCAAGCAAAATCCTCAACTCACATGTAACACCCCAAACCCGGCCCATACGCCACGGCCGAATTTAGAATGCCACTGCGGAAAACGTTTGAAAAATATTTTGACTTAGAGTGAAAACATAAAAAAATTATTGTCTTTAATAAAACATTGTATATTTATAAATCCAAATAAAATCAAGTTGTTACAAATCCTTCGATTTGTAATTTTAACATATATCTTTAAGATATGAGTTGCTAAAAATAAAACATATCCAAATGATAAAAATTGTCAATCCACTTTAAAACATAATAATAAACTTCAAAACCTTTAAATGGCCCTTATTACAATAACCAAATATTCGCAAATTCTGAAAATATATATAATATATAAAATAAGGAAAATAACTTACGCATGGGCCACCTCGCATCCACTCCAACTCGGTCCAAGCTTTATGCATCACTGTAAGGTTTGAGAAAAATTGGGTGAGTCACATGAGACTCAGTGCATAGTTATTACACATGTCCCCACATATGGGCTTGGCCCATATCCACTGATCCACATGCAAAATTATGCAAAATGAAGCCCAACCCAACCTAGTTCCATCCATTACACCAACCTCGGCACACCTGCCGCCCAAGGCCGTGGCTAATCCACCGATCACCTAAGTGATCCCACATAACTTACCTCGGCAGACTTGCTGCTCAAGGCCGTGGCTAAGCCACCGATCACATAAGTGATCCCACATATCAATTAATCCACAGTGATGCACACAGCTATCAACCGCCGAGATGGGCACCTAGCCAACACCTCCCTTGATGGAGCACATAGCTAACATCAAGCGCCAATGTAGCACAAGGCTAACATTAGACCACGTACATAATGTACACCCTTTCCTTCGATAGTCACATCCCAAGTCCCATGTATCATGCCACAATATCATAAAAATAAACATACATCACATGCTATCACATTTTCAAACATAGATCATATGTAAATTAACATCATAAAATACTAACCTTGTTAATCGATTATTCAACATAGGCATCCACCCTTTTTAGCCATTAATTCGGCTACCATGCACATCATATTCATATTTATATATTAAAACACATACACACAATAAAAGAAACGGTCGATAACCACGCTTTGCTTGGCACAATCAATCAAATCCCGAAACCCACGTCTAACGATTTGCACTCCTATGATTGTTGAACTCCTTCCTACACAACCTAAGTTAGAACCGTCTTTAAGTAATAATCCATAAGAATGGCCCTTGGCCGAATGCTACACTTACTTACCTTGAAGAATCGAATCCAAAAGACTCCTCTATGCGAGTACTTCACACTTTAAAACGAAACTAAGAGCAAGAGATCGATGGTATCACCCTCAGAGAATTGACTTCAAGTCCCAAAGAGAAAGATTTCGACACTTGAATGGTGAAGAGAGAGAGATCACGCCAAAGTGGAGGGAGTTGAATGCTAAGAGGATTCAGCTATGGTGTTTCTTAAAATTTCAAGCAAAGACAAGAGAGAAAGAGGCTATAGGGTTCAGCCAAGCCTTACTAAAGGTGTTGACAAACTCGGCTATCAAGGAAAAGAAGGAGTTTGAGAAAGGAGATAGATTCGGCCAAACTAGCAAATAGAGAGAAGAAGAAATTGCTAGTGACCTTAATGATCTTTGAAGTTTGAACACAAAACAAAGAGAAGAAGGAAACCGAAACTAAATGGCTTATGCACAAAAATGGCACTTTGATGGCATTAGGATTTTTGGCACCACACTAGAGAAAGAAGAATAAACCCGAAAAGAAAACACCTAAACTCCTTAAGAGAAATTCGGCTACTCCCCTCTACTCACAAAACCGAAATGGTCATCAAAGAAATCCCCCTTGGTCATCCAACTCACATATTCATCATAAATCCCACAATTTCCTCTTTATTTCCTCCTAATCCTATTCCTTCCAAAAATTCGGCCAACTCCCCCTAGTCCATGAAACCATCCATGTTCATGGACAAAATGCCATAGAAGAGTTTCCAAAACAACACTCCATAATCCATGCCTTTTGTCCCCTCATCATACCATAACCTTAAGATTCTTATCCCCAATTTCATGTTTTCCTTAAACCAATATTCAACTTACCAAAATTTGATAGTCCAACCTATCATAAATAAGGTTTGACCGTCCATCAATGCTAGGATAAAAATAAAGTCTTCAAAAATGCTTTCCATGATACTCGAACCTCTAACCTCAAGCCACCTTTCAAGCTCCTTAACCATCTTGCCACTTACTCCTCTTGTGCTTTAATTAACACTTAAATTAACTTAAGTGCTAAGCTCACTTAATCCACTTCATTAAATAAACCATACTAAAAATTATTCTATCTTCCTAAATAGAATCAAGCCTTCACAAGACTATGCTAACACACAAAAATTCATACCTGAATTAACACAAGCAACAAGATGATACTCAAATTTTTCCTAAAGCCCAAGGCCCAATCGGCCCAATCCTATTAAGCCCAATTTCAGGATGTTACATCACAATTAAAATTAACTTCCTCAATTCATAATTCTCATTAATAATGTCTTATCATAATTCACAGATAATTCATACATTGATAATTTAACTAAAAGAGTTCTAAAGATTCAAACAATCCAAGTCACAATTTTTCTATAGCCCGAAAACATAGGTGTTTCCCCTTACCTAAATAATCACCTTTAATTCAAAATCGACAAGAATTGACATCCTCACTAACGATTCACTTAAGTCACTCAACGTGTTTAAGGTTCAAATTAAGCACTCAAAAGTCAAACATGAAAAGTTATTACCATAGGCTTGCATGAAAATCAAATCACCACCACTATAAAATGAGATGATACACAAATCAAAAGGTCTTTAAAAGGGTTGTAACATGGCTTAGGTTAAAGGTGTGGATAAAGGCTGAATTAGAGGGTTAAAATCGAGATCCAATTGACAACTTACCTAACTAGAAAAATAAAAAAAAGTGAATAATTACAATAGTAACATGAGCTTCTTCTCACAATGTGAAATTAACCGTTTAAGCTCAAATAACATAGAACTAATAATGAATATATTTAATTTTTTTATCACATACAATAATAGGAAATAATTTAACAACTGAAATAAAGAACATAGTTAGGCAACTGCTCAAATCAAATCTCGACAAAAAGGAGCTAAAGCAATAGGAAAAATTCTCAATGAATAAAAAAGAATGGGTTTTGGGTTAATATTAAGGGTAAATCAAGAAACGGTTTATTAGGATCAAAGGGGTTCACTAGGGGTTAATTATGACGGTAGGCTTTTTGGGGTAAGTGGGTTAAAACCTAGGTGCCTTTATCATCTCAGTATATCAAATCAAGGGTGTGGTCTCGACATGCATAATCGAAGCAAGTTCTAGAATAACAAATCAATATTGACACACTCATAACCAATAATAAAGTGAGCAAGAAAAGTATATGCTCTAAAAGGCTCAAAATCTCACAAAAATTATGGTTTTTGATGTCAACCTTGCAATTTTCAAACTTCAAAGTAATATTTAAATTTAGGGAAACAACCTAACAAATTTTTAATTCTGAAAATAGACTTATCATGCTTGATTCTCTAATGTCTTAAAGTTTAAACCATCAATGCATAATTACCTATGACTTAATCCAAAACATATCAATAGAAATCATAAATAATTAAAAATTTTATTCTAATAGTAATATGAGAAAATTACTTAAGAACAAGACATAGTTCAGGGATTTTCTGAGAACTATATAATTAACCTCCCCACACTTAAGATGTATATTGTCCTCAATGTACCAAAATAGATAATGACAAGATAATAAGAATATCATAAGAGAGGGAGAGAAGTGAAACTTCCTGAATTATAGATGAAATCCTTAGAAAGTGAAAATTGTAGAAATAGATCCAATGAGGAGCATGATGAACTAGGCAGAGGTGAAGGTGGGGGAGAATACTCCACTAGTTTGTTCGTTCCTTAGTAGCACATTGAACCTTTTGAAACTGCGGAGTCATCAGTAAAGTTTTAGGGAGTTTTATTAATGGACTTCGTTTAGGTTACTCAATAATAAACAGGCAGAGTTATAAAGAAATCAAAATATCCTAACGTAAATCAAAGACAAGAAAGATAAAGAGAAAGAGTTTAAAAATTAAAATAAAAGAAAAAGAAAAAATAAATAGACTCAAAGGTCCTCATCAACAGATGGATCGCGAGGTGGGGGTGGTGGTGATATGTGGAAGTGCTGACAAATCTGTTGTAGAGTCGCCTCGAGGCCGTCGAATCGTCGAGCGTTGTCATTGAATTGTTGAGTGTAGTACTGCTCGAAACGAGTGAGGTGCTCAGAAATGTCAATCAATGAAGCAGCCGCATGAACTGGTCGATGAGGCGGTGGTGGCGCAAAAGGTGGTTCCTCATGATATGAAGGGACATCATCAGTAATGTCCTCTGGGTCGTCCTGATCGGTGGCTTGCGATAGACGGTACTGAGGAGGATCAAACCCACGACGACGCTCAATCATCCTCATATGAAGCATCGTCGAGATGCCCTATGGGGACATCTGCCCAATAAGCGTGAGTGAGGAGGACTGAGCTGCGGTGTTGAGGAGGCCAAAGTATCGAGCCAGGCGCATCACATATGGGCCAATGGCGAGGATCCCCTTCCTATGTCACTCTGTCTGATGATGAATGGCGAGGACGATGAAGTAAGCTAAATCGAACAAGTGCCCATGCTCCATAAAAAGTAGGCGTCGTGAGTGTTGACGACGCCAGTGCTCTCTCGGCTACCTGTCAAAGTGTGAGCCAGGATGGCGTGTAAGTACCTCAAGGATGGGGCGAGAGCTGATGCCTTGGAGCGACTGAGATTGTAGGTGGCCGAGGCAGGAACTAATTCTCTCCAGTAGGAAGAAGAGGAGTAGTGGATGTGGTGATGAAGGTTCTCGAAGTCGTCGTCCTCCATGAATTCCTCGGTATAAAGTCCCAAAGCAACCCCAAACTCTGGGATACTCAACTCACGTACTAGGCCTCCAAGGCAGAACTGGACTGTGCCTGGGTCATTGAAGTTTGTCATGACCGCCTGAAGGTGAAAGGTGGAGCAGAGCTCCAAAGTAAGCTTTAAGTAAGTTGGCTCGACAATCTCGAAAAAATTCCCCCATGTGTCAGTAGTCAATAGGGCCCGAACTGTGTCAGCTAGTTGGACCTACTCTAAGGCGGCCCAATCGATACATCTCCCCACATCGAGGGGTCGTGCACGAAGTATCTAAAAAATTTCCTCCTAGGGTCCCAGGGGAAACTGTAGAAAAGGATGGCGCACTTCGGCAGATGCACTCGCAGAGGTAGCTCCGGGTCCCTTTCGCTTTTTCAAAGCGCGGACAGCAGTCTTTTTCCCACATGGAGGAGTCATTATGTGCCTGCAAGATAAAGTACTCAACATTAGTAAAGTAAGGTAGAAACATTACCGAATACGTTCCCAAATAAATCAAAAATCCGGAATACACATCAGTGAACCAGAGTGTCAAAATGGGATTACCCGTGATGAAGTTGTGGTTCCTAGATGCAAAGATTTGTCAATGTACGATACTAACTAATAACGATTAAGTAGCAACAAGCCTAAAAGTGTTATAGTGATGAGACTAATTAACAAGACTAATGGGAATCCCAGAATGCATGGCATTATCAAAATTAGTAAGCTACCAAGAGCAAAATCATTGTCAAGTATCAATTAGTATAGAGAATGAAAGTGTGACAAAGGCAACCTAATAATGAATATGAGTATACTTTGCAACTCAAAAAGTGAACAATGAACTAAAAAGTGAAGGGGGAAGAGTAAACCGATGGAGGTATTAAGGCAGCGCACGGACGTGGTGGTGGAGCACGGGCGTGGTGGTCGCGCACAGGCATAGACTGCTGGGGCTGGTGTGCATGAAAAAGAAAGGGAAAGGGAAGGAGTAAAGAAAAATGAGGGAAGGAGGAGGGAGGGAGAGTCGACGGTGGCTGGAAGTGACAGGGGGAAGGAGTAGAAAGGTTGTTTGGGTGAGAGAGCGGCTAGGGTTTTGGGGGGAAATTTGGGGGAGAAGGTGAACAGTAGATGGGGGTTTAAATAGGGATTGGGGCACACGGTCTCGGCCCACACCTGTGTGCCCTGTGTTTAGCCCGTGTGTTTCGTAAATGTTTGGTTTAGGGCGTGTCTGAGTCTTGGCCCACACCCGTGTTCCCTGGGCGTGTTGGGTCACACGGCTGAATCGCACGGCCGTGTGATGCTTCGTTCATTTCTCCCACGCCCGTGTACAGGTTCACACGCCCGTGTTAATTAATCAGTATCAACCATGGCCTATAGGCACGGGAGTGTCGCACGCCCGTGTGACTTACTCAGTTTCAACCATGGCTTCTGGGCACGGGCGTGTCGCACGCCCGTGTCACTTACTCAGTATCGCCCACGGTCTTAAGGCACACCCGTGTGGGTTTATCGCATCCTGTGTTCTTTAGTCAGTTTCGACCATGGCCGCATCACACGGCCGTGGCATTTTATCGCAACCCGTGTTTTGGGGAAAATTTTTGTCCAGTTTTCGCACGGTCTCCGCCACGCCGATGTACCTACTCGTGGTGTCCACACGGCCACGGCCACGCCCGTGTGCAAGGCCGTGTGGGTAGGGAAACCTGCGCCTATTAATTTGGTTAGTTTTTAGTTAGGTGCTAAAAATAAAAAATATGGACATTAATGAGGTTAGTGCTCGGGTTGCCTCCCGAGAAGCGCTTATTTAGAGTCTAAGCTCGACTCACCTTTCATTCGCATAATCATGGTGGTTCGAGAAGTTGAAACTCCTCATTCTTACTATCAATTTTGTTAAAATAAGGTTTTAGACGAGTATTATTTACCTTGAAGGTGCCAAATTTGGAATGAGTTACGTCGACTGTACCGTATGGGAAAATATTAAGTACCGTGAAAGGGGTTGTTCCATTAGGTTCAAAGGTGGGAACACGAGGATCTGCATTATCCATTAGAACTTGGTCTCCAACCTTAATTTAACATGTTTTATTTTTAGGCTCGTCATGGCTCTGCTTTGGTTCATCGTGTACTTTCAATTTCTCCTTAAACTGTGTTCGCCATTCATCTAGTTCCTCGATCTGGAGCCTTCGTTTCTCATGAACAGTTATTTTCTCAATATGAGAGTTAGACCATGGCTCTGTCATCTTCTTTCGAGGAATTTCCTGCAAAGAAGATTGAACATTAAGTTCACTTACATTAACAGGACTTGTATCATCTTGATGACTAGATATTCTGACAAAATCACGTGCTTGGAGTTTAATCATGTCATCACCTACACGAAGTATTAGTTTCCCTGTACCAACATCAATAATGGTCCTAGCAGTTGCTAAAAAGGGTCGTCCTAAAATTAAAGGAACGTCACTATCCTCATCCATGTCTAAAACAACAAAGTCTACTGGGAATATGAATTTATCAATTTTGACTAGCACATCTTCAATTATACCCCTAGGAAATCTAATGGTTTTATCAGCCAATTGAATGCTCATCCTAGTTTGTTTGGGTTTCCCAAGACGTAGCTGTTTAAACATTTTATAAGGCATAACATTGATACTTGCCCCTAAATCAGCTAAAGCATTATTAACAGATAAACCACCAATTAAGCAAGGAATCGTAAAACTCCCTGGATCTTTTAATTTGCGGGGTAGTTTATTCTGTAAAATTGCTGAGCAAACTGCATTTAGCTCCATATGCGACGCATCGTCTAACTTTCATTTGTTTGCCAAAAGTTCTTTTAAAAATTTTACTAAATTGGGCATCTGCGAAAGAGCTTCAATAAACGGTAAGTTAATATGTAATTTATTTAAAAGTTTAAGAAATTTACCAAATTGTTCATCTGTGCGGTCTTTCTTCATCGCATTGGGATATGGCACACGAGGTTTGTACTCTGTGCTTACCAGTTTTTGTTTATTATGGCTTACCTCAACCTTACCTTTATTTACCATGTTTTCTTGCCTCGGTTTTGGTTCGTCTAACCCTTCACTATCGTGAGCAGTAATGGTGATGGAGCTCGAAATTAACTATTATTTCGACAAAGGCAAGCGCAGGTATTGAACAGTAGTATAGCTGTGGTGAGTCTGGAATATCGTATCCTAAAGGACTAAGAGTACTAGTATTAACTATCTTTTTATTATCTAGCCTAATAATAAAGGGGATTTATTTTTAATCTAAAAGTAACTAACTAATTTAATTAACTATGAAAGTGACAGAGAATGAATTGGGGAAAATACTTTTGGACAACTTATATGAGATAGGCAATATCTAAGGAAGAATCCACCTAGACTTCACTTAATACTTTTGATTCATGCGATTTATTCACTTGACTTAATTCGTAGAAATCCCTAAATTATATTAATACCTCTTTCGAGGCTACTAACAACTGACTCTAGGTTGATTAATTGAAATCTCTTTCTAATTAAAACCTCTATCATCGCATTAACTCGATCTATGGATTCCCTTATTAGGTTTGACCCTAATCTGGTAGATTTTCGTTGCCCTATATCTAGGGTTGCAATCAACTCCGCTTAATTGTGTTGATCTACTCTTAACCAGGGACTTTTGCTCCACTGAATAAGCACATTCGACTTGAATCGTTAACCTGAATTATCAAAACAAGAATAAGAACTTACAATTAAGAATAAGCACAAGTATTTATCTCATAAATCAAATAATAATAAGATCTGTCTTAGGTTACATCCCCTTAGATATTTAAGGGATTTAGTTCATACTAAAAGAGGGAAACATATTAGAATAAGGAAAACAACAAAACATAAGAAAACCCAAAAACTTCTAAAGAACTTGATGGGAGATCCTCAGTCTTGATGGAGATCCTTCTCCTAAGCTATTTCTGACGGTTGTCTTGGAGTATTTCCTCCTTCTACTCGGTGTCTATTCGACGTCCTGTCGACCTCTCCCCTTTAAGTTGCCTCCTAAGGTGTTTATATAGGCTTTGAGATGTCTTACTTGGCCCACAAGTATCCCATTCCGAATAGAATTCATCCTAATTTCGGCAGGGACACGCTCGTGGTGGACTCCTTCAGCCGTGGTCAAGTCTGCTCACCTCACACGGCCGTGTGATCTGCCCGTAGTCGATAGTCCAGGCCGTGTTGATTTCCTATGTAGGCCCATTTTGTCCCTTTTTGGCCCGTTTCTCGATCTTTTCAACTCCTAAGCCCTCCTGAGTATAAAACATGAAATTACGAGATTAGGAGCATCGAATTCATCAAATCTAATGAGAATTCATCCAAAAATAAGCCAAGCTTAGGGTTAAAATATGTGTAAATTATGGTTTATCAAATACCCCCACACTTAAGCCTTTGCTTGTCCTCAAGCAAAATCCTCAACTCACAATTAAAACTAACTCCCTCGACTCATAATTCTCAACAATAATGTCTCATCATAATTCACAGATAATTCATACATTGATAATTTAATTAGAAGAGTCCTAGAGATTCAAACAATCTAAGTCATAGATTTTTATAACATGAAAACCTAGGTGTTTCCCCTTACCTAAATAATTACCTCCGATTCAAAACCTGAAAAGTATTGACATCCTCACTAAAGATTCACTCAAATCACTCAAAGTGTTTAAGGTCCAAAAATTAAGCACTCAAAAGTCAAACATGAAAAGTTATTACCATAGGTTTGCATGAAAATCAAATCTCCACCACTATAAAATGAGATGATACACAAATCAAAAGGTCTTTTAAAAAGGGTTGTAACGGGGCTTGGGTTAAATGTGTGGATAAAGGCTGAATTAGAAGGTTAGAATCGAGATTGAATTGAAAAATTACCTAACTAGAAACAATGGAATAATGAATAATTACATTAATAACACGAGCTTCTTCTAAAGATGTGAATTTAACTGTTTAAGCTCATAAAACGTAGAACTAATGATGAATATACTTTTTTTTTGAATAAGTATTTACAATAATAAGAAAGAACTTAATAACTGAAATAGAGAACATAGTTAGGCAACTGATCAAATCAATTCTCGACAAAAAGGACGTCAAGAGATTAGGGGAAGTAAAAATTTGGTTTTGGGTTAATATTAATAGATGAGTCAAGAAATGGTTTATTAGGCTAAAAAGGGTTCACTAGGGGTTAATTATGGAGGTAGGCTTTTTGGGATAAATGGGTTAAATCCTAGGTGCCTTTATCATCTCAGTATATCAAATCAAAAAGTGTGGTCTTGACACGTATAATCGAAGCAAGTTCTAGAATAACAAATCAATATTGACACACTCATAATAAAAAAAGTGAGCAAGAAAAATATATGCTCTTAAAGGCTCAAAAATCTCACAAAAATTATGGTTTTTTTTTTATGTCAACCTTGTGAATTTCAAACTTTGAAGTAATATTTAAGATTAGAGAAATAACCTAATAAAATTTTTAATTCTGAAAATAGACTTATCATGCTTGATTCTCTAATATCTTAAAGTTTAAACCATCAATGCACAATTTCGTATGACTTAATCCAAAACATATCATTAAAAATCATAAATCAATAAAAGTTTCATTCTAATAGTAATATGAGAAAATTACTTAAGACAAGATATCATTCAGGGATTTTCTGGTAATGAAATCAATAACCTCCCCACACTTAAGATGTACATTGTCCTCGATGTACAAAGATACGTAATGAAAAATAGTAAGAAAATCATAAGATATGGAGAGAAGTGAAACTTCCTAAATTTTGGATGGATTCGAAGAAAAGAAATGGTGTAAAGTTGGGCAGGGGTGGTGGATACTCCGGTGGTGGTGGGGTCGTTCCGTAATAGCCCCTTGAACCTAAATTAAAGAAATCAAAATGTAATAATATAAATAAGAGACAAGAAAGATAAAAGGAAAGAATTTAAAAATGAAAATAAAAGAAAAAGAAAAAATAAATGGACTCAAAGGTCCTTGTCTTGTCGAGTAAATGAAGCGGCCGGCATGAACTTATGTGGAGTGGTCGCGCACGGGGAGACCGTGCTAGGAGCCTTTCGCTTTTTCGACACGGAGATGGTGGCTTTGCTCTTGCCTCTAGTATTTAATCTTTGTGTATGGTGGCAAGGATGGTGGTTGGTGTGGTGGTGGTGTAAAGAAATAGTAAGGGAAAGGGGGAAAGGAAAATGAAGGAAGAAGATAATAGGAAAAGGAAGGGGTGTGGTGGCTAGGGTTAGGTAAAAGAAAAATTGGGGAAGAAAATGAACAGAAGAAGGGGGTTTAAATAGAAATCGTGTCATCTGGTAGCTGCCCACGCCCGTGTGCCCTGGGCGCGTTAGGTCACACGGCCGAGTCGCACGGCCGTGTGATGCTTCATTCGTTTCTCCTACGGCTGTGTAGAGGTTTCCACGCCCATGTTCGTTTGATCAGTATCGACCACAGCCTAGGGAAACGGGCGTGTCGAACACCCATGTTACTTTCTCAGTGTCGACCACGACCGTATCGCACGGCCGTGGCATTTTATCGCAGCCCGTGTTTTGGGAAAATTATCGTCCTTGGTTCACACGGTCTATGCCACCCCAATGTGCGTATTCATGGTGTCCACACAGCCACGGCCACGCCCGTGTGCAAGGCCGTGTGGTAGGGAAATCCGCACTTTATTAATTTGGTTAGTTTTTAGTTAGGTGCTAAAATCGAAAATATGAAAATTAAAGGGGTTAGTGCTCGGGTTGCCTCCCGAGAAGCGCTCATTTAAAGTCTTAAGCTAGACTTACCTTTCATTCGCATAATCATGGTGGTTTGAGGAGTTGAAACTCCTCATTCTTGCTATCAATTGTATTAAAATACGGTTTTAGACGAGTACGATTTACCTTGAAGGTGCCAAATTGAGAATGAGTTACCTCGACTGCACTGCAGTATGGGAAAGTATTAAGTACCGTGAAAGGAGTTATTCCATTAGGTTCAGAAGTGGCAACACGAGGATCTGTATTATCCATTAGAACTCGGTCTCCAACTTTGAAGTAGTTTGCTTTGTCTTTAGGTTCGTTATGGAGTTGCCTCGGTTTTCCTTCGTGCGTTCTTGGTTTCTCCTTAACATGTGTCTTCCACTCGTCCAGTTCATCGATTTGAAGCCTTCACTCCTCATGAGTTATTTCTTTGTTGGCACGAGGTCTAGGATATGGCTTAGTTGTGTAATTTCATGGTGCTTCCTGAAAAGAAGGTTGAACCAAATGGTCATTAATAGAATTTATGTTCTCACCTTTATTACTCGATGTCTTAGCTGAGTCAAGGGCCTGAAGAGTGATCGTGTCTTCACCTACACGAAGTGTGAGTTCACCTGTACCAACATCAATTCTAGTTTTAGCAGTTGCTAAAAAGGGTCTTCCTAAGATTAAAGGAACATTATTGTCCTCATCCATGTCTAAGACAACAAAGTCTACTGGGAATATGAATTTATCAATTTTTACTAGTACATCTTCGATTATACCCCTAGGAACTCTAATAGTTTTATCAGCCAATTGAATGCTCATCCTAGTTTGTTTGGGTTTCCCAAGAACTAGCTGTTTAAACATTTTATAAGGCATAACATTTATGCTTGCCCCTAAATATGCTAAAGCATTACTAACAGATAAACCACCAATTAAGCAAGGAATCGTAAAACTCCCTGGATCTTTTAACTTTTGTGGTAGTCTATTTTGTAAGATTGCTGAGCACACTGCATTTAGCTCCACATGCGACGCTTCGTCTAGATTCCGTTTGTTTGTCAAAAGCTCTTTTAAAAATTTCTTTGAATTGGGCATCTACGAAAGAGCTTTAATAAATGGTAAGTTAATATGTAATTTCTTTAGAAGTTTTAGAAATTTACCGAATTATTCATTTGTGCGGTCTTTCTTTGTCGCATTGGGATATGGTACACGAGGTTTGTACTCTATACTTACTGATTTTGGTTTATCATGGCTTACCTCAACCTTACCCTTATCTACCACGTTCTCTTGCCTCTGTTTCGGTTCGTGTAACCCTTCACTATCGTGAACAGTAATGGCTTGAATTTGCTCCTTTGAGTTAGTTTCAGTGTTGCTTGGCAAGTTTCCTTGTGGTCGTTCTGAGATTAGCTTAGCAAGCTGACCTATTTGGTTCTCGAGCCCTTGAATTGATGCTTGCTGATTTTTGAGTGCTATTTCGGTGTTTTGGAAACGGGTTTCTGACACCGCTATAAATTCGTTAGCATCTCCTCAAGTTCTGGCTTCTTCTCTTGTGGGTAGGGTTGTTGTTGAAAGCCCGGAGGGGGTTGTTGTCTCTCGATTTCCTTGGCCACCCCATGAGAAATTTGGATGGTTTCTCCAACACGGATTATAAGTGTTACTATAAGGGTTATTTTGAGGTCTAGAATTGTTACCCATATAGTTCATCTGCTCGCTTTCTATGCCCGGGGTTGTAGGGTGGGTATTCTGTATTGTTCGACCCTCCTCCACTTGTATCGCATCGCATCACCTTTGGATGTACCTGCGAAGAACCACACAAACCATCAATCTTTTTATTTAACAATTCTACCTGGTTTGATAGCATGGTTACTGCGTCGAGGTTGAAAACACATGGCGGCTTTTGTTGGCTTTGTCTCATAACTTGCCAGCGATAGTTATTGGTGACATCTCTTCAATGAATTCATAAGCAGCCTCAGGTGTTTTATTGTTTAGTGTATCGCCGGCGGATGCATCAATCAACTGCCTAGTCGAGGGGTTCACACCGTTGTAAAAGGTTTGAACCTGTAGCCATAATGGTAACCCATGGTGAGGGCACCTTCTCAGTAGATCATTGTATCTCTCCCATGCATCGTAAAGTGTTTCTAAATCCATCCGCACAAAAGAAGAGATATCATTCCTCAATTTGGCCGTTTTAGCCGGTAGAAAATATTTAAGTAAAAATTTTTCGGTCATTTGTTCCCATGTAGTGATTGATCCTCATGGTAACGAGTTCAACCACTGTTTAGTTTTGTTCCTTAACGAAAAGGGAAACAACCGAAGGCGAATGGCATCATCAGAAACGCTATTAATCTTGAAAGTGTCGCAAAACTCAAGAAAATTTGCCAAGTGATTGTTTGGATCCTCATCCTGCGCAAACCATCAAATCGAACAAATTCTTTGAACCATCCGAATAGTGTTAGGTTTTGGTTCAAAATTATTTTGCAGTAATAGCAGGTCTAACAATACTTGATTCAGTTCCTGTTAAATTAGGTTTAGCATAATCATACATAGTACGAGGAGCAGGATTTTGATTCACTGAGTTTGCGGTGCGGCAACCACAAAAGGTAGCGGATTATTATTAGCCATCTCTTCGGTAGTATTAGTTTCTTCTTCTTGCTCTTCTTCTATGTATTGTAGACTTCGCCTTATTTCTTCTTCGACATGAAATGTACCTTCTATGTCGTTGTCAAAAGTAATGGTCCTGACGGGTTCCTTCTAGTCATAAACTAAAAGTTCCTGCCAGAAGCAAAGAAAGAAAAATTAGAAAAGTATAAAAATAAAAATTAAATTAAATTGCAAAGAAATAAAATGGCTAAAGTAATAAAAATTTAGTTTCCTAATATCTTAGTCCCCGGCAACGGCGCCAAAAACTTGATGGAGCTCGAAACTAACTATTATTTCGACAAAGGCAAGCGCACCTATTGAACAGTAGTATAGCTGTGGTGAGTCTGGAATATCGTATCCTCAAGGACCAAGAGTACTAGTATTAACTATCTTTTTATTATCTAGCCTAATAATAAAGGGGATTTATTTTTAATCTAAAAGTAACTAACTAATTTAATTAACTATGAAAGTGACAGAGAGTGAATTGAGGAAAATACTTTTGGACAACTTATATGAGATAGGCAATATCTAAGGAAGAATCCACCTAGACTTCACTTATTACTTTTGATTCATGCGATTTATTCACTTGACTTAATCCGTAGAAATCCCTAAATTATATTAATACCTCTTTCGAGGCTACTAACAACTGACTCTAGGTTGATTAATTGAAATCTCTTTCTAATTAAAACCCCTATTGTCGCATTAACTCAATCTATGGATTCCCTTATTAGGTTTGACCCTAATTCGAAAAATTTTTGTCGCCCTATATCTAGGGGTGCAATCAACTCCGCTTAATTGTGTTGATCTACTCTTAAATAGGGACTTTTGCTCCACTGAATAAGCATATTTGACTTGAATCGATAACTTGAATTATCAAAACAAGAATAAGAACTCACAATTAAGAATAAGCACAAGTATTTATCTCATAAAACAAATAATAATAAGATCTGTCTTAGGTTTCATCCCTTTAGATATTTAAGGGATTTAGTTCATACTAAAAGAGGGAAACATATTAGAATAGGGAAAACAACAAAACATAAGAAAACCCAAAAACTTCTAAAGAACTTGATGGGAGATCCTTAGTCTTGATGGAGATCCTTATCCTAAGCTGTTTTCGACGGCTACCTTGGAGTATTTCCTCCTTCTACTCGGCGTCTATTCAACGTCCTGTCGACTTCTCCCATTTAGGTTGCCTCCTAGGGTGTTTATATAGGCTTTGAGATGCCTTACTTGGCCCACAAGTATCCCATTCCGAATAGAATTCATCCTAATTTCGGTAGGGACACGCCCATGTGACACGTCCGTGGTGGACTCCTTCGGCCGTGGTTAAGTCAGCTCGCCTCACACGGCCGTGTGATCTACCCGTGGTCGATAGTCCAGGCCGTGTTGATTTCCTATGTAGGCCTATTTTGTCCCTTTTTGGCCCGTTTCTCGATCTTTTCAACTCCTAAGCCCTCCTGAGTATAAAACATGAAATTACGAGATTAGGAGCATCGAATTCATAAAATCTAATGAGAATTCATCCAAAAATAAGCCAAGCTTGGGGTTAAAATATGTGTAAATTATGGTTTATCAAATGACATGAAGTTTCTCCTTTGGGTTAGTTTCAGTGTTGCTTGGCAGGCTGCCTTGTGTTCGTTCAGATATTAGCTTAGCAAGCTGTCCTATTTGAGTCTCGAGAGCTTGAATCGACGCTTGTTGATTTTTGAGTGCGGTTCCGGTGTTCTGGAAGCGCATTTCTGACACCGAGATGAATTTAGTAAGCATCTCTTCAAGGTTTGGCTTCTTTTCCTGTTGGTAAGGTGGATGAAAGCTTGGATGGGGTTGTTGTCTTTGGTTTCCTTGTCCTCCCCATAAAAAGTTTGGGTGGTTCCTCCAACCTGGATTGTAAGTGTTACTATAGGAATTATTCTGAGGTCTAGAATTATTACCCATATAGTTCATCTGTTTGCTTTCTATTCCAGGGTTGTAGGATGGATATTCTGTATTGCCCATTCCTCCTCCGTTCGTATTGCACTGCATCACTGGATGTACCTGTGAAGGACCACACAAACCATCAATCTTTTTATTTAAAAGCTATACCTAGTTTGATAGCATGGTAACTGCGTCGAGGTTGAAAACACCTGCTGCCTTTGTTGGCTTCGTCCTCATAACTTGCCACTGATAGTTATTCAGTGACATCTCTTCAATGAATTTGTAGGCAGCCTCAGGTGTTTTGTTGTTTAGTGTACCGCCGGCGGCTGCATCAGTCAATTGCCTAGTTGAGGGCTTCACATCATTGTAAAAGGTTTGAACCTGTAGCCATAATGGTAACCCATGGTGAGGGCATCTTATTAGTAGATCCTTGTATCTCTCCCATGCATCGTAAAGTATTTCTAAATCCATCTGCACAAAAGAAGAGATATCATTCCTCAACTTAGCCGTTTTAGCCGGCGGAAAATATTTAAGTAAAAATTTTTCAATCATTTGTTCCCATGTAGCGATCGATCCTCGTGGTAACGAGTTCAACCACTGTTTATCTTTGTTCCTCAACAAGAAGGGAAACAACCGAAGGCGAATGGCATCATCATAAACGCCATTAATCTTGAAAGTGTCGCAGAATTCTAGAAAATTTGCCAAGTGATTGTTTGGATCATCATCCTACAAAACATCAAACTGAACAAACTGCTGAATAATCTGAATAGTGTTAGGTTTCAGTTCAAAATTATTTGCAGTAATAGCAGGTCTAACAATACTTGATTCAGTTCCTGTTAAAGTAGGCTTAGCATAATCATACATAGTTCGAGAGGCAGGATTCTGATTTACTAGATTTGCGGCAACCACAGGAGGCAGCGGATTATTATCAGCCATCTCTTCGGTAGTATTAGTATCGTCCTCTTGCTCTTCCTGTATGTATTTTAAACTTCGCCTTATCTCCCAACGATTTCTGCGAGCGGTACTTTCTATTTCACTGTCAAAGAGTAATGGTCCTGACGGGTTCCTTCTAGTCATAAACTAAAAATACCTGCCATGAGCAAATAAAAGAAAAGTTAGTAAAATAAAACAAAAAATAATTTGCAATAAAATAAAAATGGCTAAAGTAATAAAAATTTAGTGTTCCTAATATCTTATTCCCCGGCAACGGCGCCAAAAACTTGATGTGTCTCTAACTAACTATGATCACAATAAAGGCAAGCGCACCTATCGTTTAATAGTATAGTTATGGTAAGATCAGAAATATCGTATCCACAAGGACCAAGAGTACTAGTAATTACTATCTTCCTATTATCTAGCCTAAGAATTGGAGTGATTTCTTTTAAACTAAAATTAATTAAAAGCACGACAGGGAATGAATTGGGAAAATACTTTTAGACAACTTTATGAAAGAGGCAATACCTAAGGAAGAATCCACCTAGACTTCACTTAATATTTCTGATTCATACGATTTATTCACTTGACTTAATCCGTAGAAATCCCTAAACTATGTTAATATCTCTTTCGGGACTAAAAACAACTGACTCTAGGTTGATTAATTGAAATCTCTTTCTAATTAAAACCCCTATCATTGCATTAACTTGATCTATGGATTCCTTTATTAGATTTGACTCTAATCCAGAAGATTTATTCGCCCTATTTCTAGGGTTGCAATCAACTTTTCTTAATTATGTTGATCTACTCTTAAACAGGGACTTTTGCTCCTCTGAATAAGCACATTTGACTTGAATCAATAACCTGAATTATTAAAACAAGGATAAGAACTCACAATTAAGAATAAGAACAAGTATTTATCTTATAAATCAAATAGTAATAAGATCCATCTTAGGTTTCATCCCCTCATGTATTTAAGGGATTTAGTTCATACTGATAGAGGGAAACATCTTAAAATAAGGAAAACTACAAAACATAAGAAAACCCAAAAACTTCAAGAGAAATTGATAGGAGATCTTCAGTCTTGATGGGGATCCTTCTTCCAAGCTGCTCCCAATGGCTGTCTTCGAGTATTTTCTGCTTTCTACTCTCCGCCCCCCTTTTAGGTCCTCCCCTAGGGTGTTTATATAGGCTTTGGAATACCTTTCTTGGCCCACAAGTAGTCTTTTCCGAATAGAATTAGACTTGGGTTCGGCAGGGATATGCCCGTGTGACACGCCTGTGTGCGATAGCTTAGGCCGTGTTCGATTCTGCTTGTCTCACACGGCTGTGTGGTCTGCCCGTGTGCGATAGTCCAGGCCGTGTTGATTTCTGAGGTAGGCCCATTTTATCCCTTTTAGGCCTATTTCTCGTTCTTTTCGACTCCCTAAGCTCTCCTAAGTGTAAAACATGAAATTAAAGGATTAGGAGCATCGAATTCATCAAATCTAATGAAAACTCATCCAAAAAATAAGCCAAGTATGGGGTCAAAATATGTATAAATTATGGTTTATCACAAAAACTTTATGGCCTCCAAACTAACTAATATTTCGACAAAGGCAAGCGCACCTATCGAACAGTAGTATAGCTTTGATGAGTCCGGAATATCGTATCCTCAAGGACTAAAATTACTAGTAATAACTATCTCTTTATTATCTAGCCTAATTATTAAGGGGATTTATTTTAATCTAAAATTTAACTAACTAATTAACTATGAACGCGACAAATAGTGAAGGAAATAACCGAATAAACCAATGATAAAGACAATACCTAAGGAAGAATCCACCTAGACTTCACTTATTATTCCGACTCTGAATTAAACGATTTATTCACTTGACTTGATCCGTAGAAATCCTTAAATTATGTTAATATCTCTTTCGAGACTAAAAACAACTGACTCTAGGTTGATTAATTGAAATTTCTTTCTAATTAAAACCCCTATTGTCGCATTAACTCGATTTATGGACTCCCCTATTAGATTTGACTCTAATCCGGCATATTTATGTCATCCTATTTCTAGGGTTGCAATCAACTCCGCTTAATTAAGTTGGATCTACTCTTAAACAGGGACTTTTGCTCCACTGAATAAGCACATCAATCTTGAATTAATATTCCTGAAAACATTATGTAACACCCTAAACCCGGCCTAGACGTTACGACCGAATCTGGTGCGTCACATAAAAGGTTTTTCATGCCACTTTGCAATCGTTTGAAAATGTTTGAATCTCTCTCTTGAAAATTCCAAGTTCGGTTGGTCATTTGAAAACTCAGTGTTCATTTTTTTGAAAACTTGTAATTAACTTGGACATTTCCCTTACTGTGAAAACAAACTTGAACTATTGTGGGTAGGTGATATTTCGAAAACACTTGTTTATGCTTTAAGTGAAACCGACGTGTTATCCATTACTGTTTGTAAATTGTTTCGTTACATTTTGGAAAATAGTTATTTACGTTTTTAAGAAAACCCCGTTTCGATCAATTCATAAAGATAATTAATGCGTTTAAAATAAAACCAAATTAAAATATCAGTGGCCTTATTATATAACAGAATCCCAAATTAAAATAAATTTAAAGATAAGTAAAATCGAGTTTACTAAAACAGTGCATGGCCACCATGAAGTCCACCCTGGCCCATATCCGCTGAACTAAGAATCACCTGCAAAAATTAAGCAGAGGGGGTGAGTCAAGAAGACTCAGTGTGCAATTTCCCCACATGAACCATAGATGGGCCCGAGCCCATTCAAATACCATCTGGGCCTTAGCCCTTACAAAATCACATTGGGCGAAGCCCATTCAGAAACGAACTGGGCCTTAGCCCTATTAGCACAATATAGCAGATAATGGATGCAATATGATTAAAACCCAACCCAACCTAGTTATCCATCCGCTACACACCGCCCATTCATACCAAACACACCAGTGGGGATTTCTACAATCAACCCTCACCACTACACACCATCGATGGCAGTCGTGCTGCAGTCAGCTGCTCATCGCAGAAATAGGTGGCATAGCCACCGAAATAATGTGACAACGTCACCGAAATATGTGGCAAAGCCACCGAAATTATGTGACCATGTCACCGAATCATGTGGCAAAGCCACCAAAATACACTGCCCCTTTCATCAATATCATATCCCAAAACCCATGCACATATTATCATATTATTATGAATGCAAGCATATTCCATTGTATAACCAATAATCAAATCATACATACATTTTAGGCTATGTCATTCGACAGGCAAAATTACAAGAGTACTTACTTGATGTCTCCCACCTTACTCATGAGGGTATCTCGACTATCAATACTGTCATTTCGGCTTCCAGCCAATATAGTTGTTAATGCAAATTAATAAAGAAAAAGGTGTGAGAATTACACACCTGATTACGCGAAGAACTAGACTCTCAATATCGTCGACACTCTCACTAGCAGGAATAACAACGATCTGCCTATCCCAAGTCGATGTCGGCTCTTTACCTCAACCCGGCGAAAAATCCTGAACCGCCGACACAGCACGCCGTTTGAACTTAGGGGCAGGGACTACGAGTCCACTCCCCTCCTTAGTTTGACTGGCACTCGCATCCATGAAAGAATCTTGATCAATACAGTACTATAATGAAAACAACGATTATCTAACAAAGATGTTGGATTATGGCAACGAACAACGAAGAGAGACTAATCGTATAGGACTAGAGAGAAACTCCTTACCTGTGCTACCAACACGGACAAGCAAGACCGATTGGAAAGGGACTTTCGGCAACCAAAGAAGTCCTAGCACCTCGCTTCTTGATATTCGGCTACTAATAATGAAAGATGACAGAAACAGGTTACAAAAGATGAAGTAATCTGCTAAGGAAGAGAACCCAAAACCAATTTATGCTTAAAGAATGAGTGGCCGGCTTCCTTAGGTGAAGTAATGAGATGAAGAGAAAGAAAAGTTCCTTACCTTAGACAGAGAGAAACCAAATGAAGATGAAGAGAAAGAAAAGTTCCTTACCTTAGACAGAGAGAAACCAAATGAAGTCCCAGGAGATTCGGCACAAGCAGTCAATGTCAAGAAGGTTTCGGCTTAATCCCTAGAACAAGAAGAAATGGAACAAAAAGGGAATGAGCAACTGAGGTTCGGTCTGTGGGGACAAAAATGGAAAAGCAAAGAAGAGAGAAGATGAACTAGAAGGAGATTTTGGCAAAAGAAGAGAAAAGGTTAGGAGAGGTTTCGGCTAGAAAAAGAAGAAAAAGGAAGAAAATGCCTTCCCACAATGCTGAGACCGAAATTGCACACTAGCTAAACTTGAAAGAAAACGGCACACACTCCTACTAGCAAAAGCTGAAAATGCTCAAAAAGGACCCTCTCTCCCTTACTGCTCTTAATTGAATTCACTCCCCCCACACACTTCCAAATTTCGGCCAACTCCCCCTCTCTCCCCACCTTCCACGATTTTCTCCCCCATTCACTCTCCATCCACTAATTCAAATCGGTTGACCGATTCAAACTCCTCAAGCACCTCTCCTCCATCCATTCAAATGCTTTTGACCCTTTCAACAACCACCTTGAAGAGTCCCAGTCGCATGCCACTTCTTCCTCTCCTGGAGCACAAAAAATAAAGCTCTAGATGCTGCAGATGGGACTCAAACTCCTTCCCCCCTCCTGCTCCCTTGTGACCCCACTTCCATGCTCCTCAAGTGGCATTACCTTGCCACCACACCACTCACCTTTTTGTGTCAACAAACACAAGTAAATATACTTAAGGCCTGCCTCAACTAGCTCTCCCCCCTAAAGTGCCCAAAAGAAAAATTTTTCCAAGGCTCTGACTTGAACCCGAGCCTCCCCGGGACCCCCAAACACACCAAGATAACATGCTAAACAAGCCAAACACATAGAATAGCATAAAATACAGAACCCTTAATTCTAGGATGTTACAGTTCTACCCCCTTAAAGAAATTTTGGCCTCGAAATTTACCTGATCAAAAGAGATGAGGGTACTACTGTCGCATTGCCTCTTCCGGCTCTCACGTGGCTTCTTCTGAACCATGATTACGCCATAATAATTTGACCAACGGAACCGACTTTCTCCTCAACACCTTAACATCTCGATCTAAGATCTGGACTGGTTCTTCCTCAAATGACAGATCAGGTCTGACCTCAATTTCCTCCACCGACACTATGTGAGATGGATCCGAACGGTAGCGCCTCAGCATCGAAACATGGAAAACATCATGTATCTAATTCAACTCCGGAGGCAACTCAAGCTGATACGCGACTGGCCCCACACGTCTCAATACCCGATAAGGCCAATGAACTTGGGGCTCAACTTACCCTTTCGTCCAAACCTTAAAACCTTCTTCCAATGTGATACTTTCAGAAAAGTCTGATCACCCACTGAGAATTCTATGTCCTTACGCTTCAAGTCTGCGTACGATTTCTGCCTGTCGGAAGCTTCTTTCAACCGAGCTCGAATTAGCTTAACCTTTTCCTCAGTTTCTGAGATCAATTCCGGACCCAACAACTGCCACTCATTTAACTCTATCCAACAAGTAAGGGTACGACACCTACGACCGTACAGCGCCTCATAGGGTTCCATCTGGATGCTGGATTGGTAGCTGTTGTTGTATGGAAATTCTGCTAACGGCAGATAATCTTCCCAACTACCTCTGAAGTCAATCACACAGCCCCTTAACATGTCCTACAGAATCTGGATTACCCTCTCCGACTGACCATTAATTTGTGGATGAAATGCTGTGCTGAAATCTAGCCTTGTACCCAAAGCTTCATGTAATGCTTTCCAGAACCGAGATGTAAATCTAGGGTCCCTGTCCGATATGATAGACACTGGTATCCCATGCAACCTCACAATTTCCACTACATATAGCTTGGCCAACTTCTGCAACGGATAGTCGACACGGATGGGTATGAAGTGGGCGAACTTCGTCAACCGATCGACAATCACCCACACTAAATCTTTCTTAGTAGGCGTCAGGGGTAACCCACTAACGGAATCCATCGTTATTCGCTCCCACTTCCAGAGTAGAATCTTCACCGAGTTTAGCAACCCCGACGGTAACTGATGTTCCGCCTTCACTTGCTGACAAGTCAAACACTTACTCACAAACTCGGTAACTTCCCGCTTCAGACCTGGCCACCAATACTATTCATGCAAATCTCGATACATCTTACTTCCACCAGGATGCATAGCGTATGGGCTACTATGCGCTTCCCTCAGAATTATCTGTCTTAATTAAAAGTCCTTCGGCATACAAACCTTTCCATGAAAACATAACGCCCCTTCACTGTTCAGACTAAAATCCCCTACCTCACCATTCCGCACTTGCTGGAGTCGAGAACTTAACACATCGTCCAATAACTGCTTCTCTTTAATCTGACTTACCCATGTCGACTTCACTTGAAGTTCGGCTAACAGGCTACCATCTTCATACAGACTGAGATGAGCAAACATTGCCCTCAAATCCGTTATTACCTTACGACTCAACGCATCCGCCACTACGTTAGCTTTTCCCGGGTGATACTCAATCGAGCAGTCATAATCCTTCAACAACTCAATCCACCTTCGCTGCCTTAAATTCAACTCCTTCTGGGTAAGGAGATACTTCAGGCTCTTATGGTCCGTGTAGATAATCAAATTTTCTCCAAACAGGTAATGTCTCCGAATCTTCAGGGCGAACACTACTGCAGCTAGCTCCAAGTCATGAGTGGGATAATTCATCTCATGTGGTCTTAACTGTCGAGACGCATATGCTACTACCTTCCCTTCTTGCATTAGCACACATCCTAACCCGGTGTGTGATGCATCACAATAAATGACGAATTCCTTGACCTCTTCGTGAATCAACATCGCCGCCTCTGTCAAAATCTTCTTCAACTTCTCGAAGCTTTCCTGCGCCTATCAGCCCAAACAAAGCGGTACTCCTTCTCGTAGCAACTTGGTTAATGGTGCCGCAATCAAGGAGAATCCTCAACGAACCTTCGTAGTACCCACCAAACCCAAGAAACTTGAATTTTTGCTCACGGACTTGGCGGCTCCGATCCGAGCACCCCGATTTTTCGGGAATCAACCCTAATCCCCTCAGCAGAAACAACATGCCCTAAGAAGGTGACTTCCTTCAGCCAAAATTCACACTTGCTGAATTTGGCATACAGTTGTTTCTATCTTAATATCTGCAGAACAACTCGAAGGTGCGAATCATGCTCCTCTTTCGTCCTTAAATATACCAAGATATCGTCTATGAACACTACAACAAACCGATCCAGATAGGGTTGGAATACCCAGTTCATCATATCCATAAATGCAGCTGGTGCATTCGTTAACCTGAACGGCATTACTAAGAACTCGTAGTGCCCATAACGAGTTTAAAAAGCAGTCTTATGAATATCTGCCTCCTTGACCTTTAGCTAATGATACCCAAATCTCAAATCTATCTTCGAGAACACCGAAGCTCCTCTTAGCTAATCAAACAAATCGTCAATCCTTGGTAACGGGTATTTGTTCCTAATCATCAACTTGTTCAGCTAACGATAGTCAATGCACATACGCATCGACCCATCCTTCTTCTTCACGAACAACACTGGCGCTCCCCACGGAGATACACTTGGTCGGATAAAACCACGGTCCAACAACTCCTGGATCTAAGCTTTAAGTTCTACCAGCTCCTTTGGCGCCATTCTATATGGGGCGATGGACACCGGAGCCGTCCCCGAAAGTAGCTCAATTCCAAATTCCACTTCGCGATCCAGAGGTAACCCTAGAAGCTCTTCAGGAAAGACATCCACGAATTCCTTCACCGTTCTAACCTCCTTTACAGACAACTCTTTTGCATCCAAAGCACTGATAAAAGCTAGAAATGCCTTGCACCCTTTTCGCACCATCCTTTCAGCTTTTAGTACAGAAACCACATTGGACAAATAATTCCTTCTTTCCCCTATCACAATTACTTCTTTATCCTCTGAAGTTCTTAACACCATACGTTTAGCAGCGCAATCCAAATTTGCATGATGCTTAACCAGCCAGTCCATGCCTAAGATAAGGTCAAACTCACTGAATGGCAATTCCATCAACTCTGCCGGAAATACTACTCCTTGAATTTCTAAAGGCACATCCCTAAACAACTTGTTCACTACTACGGATTGTCCCAAAGGGCTAACCACAGACATTTCTCTAGCAAAAATTTCAGATTTAACACTCAAAGTCTCAGATACGGTACAAGCAACATATGAATGGGTCGATCCAATATCAATCAAAGCAGTAAACAGTTTATCAACTATATGAAATGTACCGGTTATGACGTCCGGTGCGTCGCCATCCTCTCGCCGTCGAGCTGCATAGACTAAACCCAGCTGTCTTGCATCTGCATTACCGCCACCCTTGCCCAGTGCTCCATGACCTCGACCAAAACCATTTCCTCTTCCGGCCGGACCACGACCTCTCGGCGGCTGCTGACCACCCCTCCTGAACTGGGCAAAACCCTGACCTATTGGCCGCACCTTATCTAATTCTTGTGGACAATCTTTTATCATATGATCTTTAGATCCACACTTGAAACATCCCCCAGTTCTTCTCCAACACTCCCCCGAATGCATTTTCCCACACAGAGCAAATGGTCGAAACTGACCTACCGCAACAGGTATCGCAACTCGAGTTGGCCCATCAAACCTAGGCCTCTTTTGAAAACCCCCTGACGATCCCGACGACCCAAAACTCCTCTTATTTTTACCCCTATCTTTATCCATGTTTTGCCTTTCAGACCGCTTTACCTCTTCGGCTATTTTAGCTTTTTCAACCAGAATGGCAAAATCTCTCTCCCACTGTGGAGCTATCAGTACTCGTAGCTCATCTCGCAATCCATCTTCGAACTGTACACAATGCTCATAGTCGGTCGCAACTATCCCTCGGGCGTAACGACTCAAGCGCAGAAATTTCGTCTCGTATTCAGCCACGGATTTACCCCCTTGAACCAGATTCAAGAATGCTTTCTTTTGGGCATCCACGTAGCTTGCCCCAACATATTTCCCTTGAAATGCTGTCTTGAAGAAACCCCAGGTAATACGATCCGCTGGAGTACCCTCCCTTACCGTGAGCCACCACTAGTATGCCTCATCTCGAAGAAGAGACACCGCTCCTTTCAATTTATCCTCTACTGTGCAGTCCAGATCGTCCATAATTCGCTCAACTGCCTCCAGCCAATATTCAGCTACGTTTGGGGCCACACCAGAAATACCCCTAAATATCTCTGCCCCATTTGCTCGAAGTCACTCAGGAATAGACTTCCGAACACGCAAGATCGCTTGGGACAAAGCATCGTCCCCTCCGGTTCGGTCCTGGGACCCCGCTTCCGCTACTGGCGATGCTAGCACTTTGCCTTCCGGCCCATACCCTGATTTTGAGGATCCAGCCTCAATACCCCGGCCTCTACCACGACCGCGCAACCCACGTCCACGTCCTCTAGCGCTCATGATTACAGAATCGACTTAATCTGATTACAAATTTTATGAATTAGTAAATTATTCCACTATTTATTAACGGGTATCTTATGAATTCAGATTTAAGAGTGGTTCTCGCAAATCGAACTTCTAAAAGTCTCAATCTCTAGAATTGAATCCCTAACACTAGCATTCACAACACAATATAATCTTTTCATACAAATCAACCAATAGTCAGAAGACTTACCATACGGATTTGGTGCCGGAGACTTGGGTGCCATAATTACAGAAAACATATATTTTCTAAACCATATTTCAAACCAGTTTTTGAAAACGTTTTTGAACCCATTCTACAGTCGATTTTTGCAACCTAGCTCTGATACCACAATTGTAATACCCTAAACCCGGCCTAGACGTTACGACCGGATCTGGTGCGTCACATAAAAGGTTTTTCTAGCCACTTCGCAATCATTTGAAAATGTTTGAATCTCTCTCTTGAAAATTCCAAGTTAAGTTGGTCGTTTGAAAACTCAGTGTTCATTTTTTTAAAAACTTGAACATGAACTATTGTGGGTAGGTGATCTTTCGAAAACACTTGTTGATGCTTTAAGTGAAACCGACGTGTTATCCACTATTGTTTGTAAATTCTTTCATTACATTTTGGAAAATAGTTATTTACGTTTTTAAGAAAACCCCGTTCTGATTAATTCATAAAGATAATTAATGCGTTTAAAATAAAACCAAATTAAAATATCAATGGCCTTATTACATAACAGAATCCCAAATTAAAATAAATTTAAAGATAAGTAAAATCGAGTTTACTAAAACAGTGCATGGCCACCACGAAGTCCACCCCGGCCCATATCCGCTGAACTAAGAATCACCTGCAAAAATTAAGCAATTTCCCCACATGAACCATAGCTGGTCCCGAGCCTATTCAAATACCATCTGGGCCTTAGCCCTTACAAAATCACATTGGGCGAAGCCCATTCAGAAACGAATTGGGCCTTAGCCCTATTAGCACAATATAGCAGATAATGGATGCAATATGATGCAAACCCAACCCAACCTAGTTATCTATCCGCTACACACCGTCTAATCCTGCCAAACACACTAGTGGGGATTTCTACAATCAACCCTCACCGCTACACACCATTGATGGCAGTCGTGCTGCAGTCAGCTGCTCATCACCGAAATATGTGGCATAGCCACCGAAATAATGTGACAACGTCACCGAAATATGTGGCAAAGCCATCGAAATTATGTGACCATGTCACCGAATCATGTGGCAAAGCCACCAAAATATACTGCCCCTTTCATCAATATCATATCCCAAAACCCATACACATATTATCATATTATGATGAATGCAAGCATATTCCATTGTATAACCATTAATCAAATCATACATACATTTTAGGCTATGTCATTCGATAGGCAAAATTACAAGAGTACTTACTTGATGTCTCCCACCTTACTCATGAGGGTATCTCGACTGTCAATACCGTCATTTTGGCTTCCAGCCAATACAGTCGTTAATGCAAATTAATAAAGAAAAAGTTGTGAGAATTACACACCTGATTACGCGAAGAACTAGACTCTCAATATCGTTGACACTCTCACTAGCAGGAATAACAGAGATCTGCCTATCCCAAGTCGATGTCGGCTCTCTACTTCAACCCGGCGGAAAATCCCGAACCACCGACACAGCACGCCGTTTAAACTTAGGGGCAGGGACTACGAGTCCACTCCCCTCCTTAGTTTGACTGGCACTCGCATCCATGAAAGAATCTTGATCAATACAGTACTATAATGAAAATAATGATTATCTAACAAAGATGTTGGATTATGGCAACGAACAACGAAGAGAGACTAATCGTATAGGACTAGAGAGAAACCCCTTACCTGTGCTACCAACACGGACAAGCAAGACCGATTGGAAAGGGACTTTTAGCAACCAAAGAAGTCCTAGCACCTCGCTTCTTGATATTCGGCTACTAATAATGAAAGATGACAGAAACGGGTTACAAAAGATGAAGTAATCCGCTAAGGAAGAGAACCCAAAATCGATTTATGCTTAAAGAATGAGTGGCCGGCTTCCTTAGGTGAAATAAGGAGATGAAGAGAAAGAAAAGTTCCTTACCTTAGACAGAGAGAAACCAAATGAAGTCTCAGGAGATTCGGCACAAGCAGTCAATGTCAAGAAGGTTTTGGCTTAATCCCTAGAATAAGAAAAAATAGAACAAAAAGGGAATGAGCAATTGAGGTTCGGTCTGTGGGGACAAAAATGGAAAAGCAAAGTAAAGAAAAGATGAACTAGAAGGAGATTTCGGCAAAAGAAGAGAAAAGGTTAGGAGAGGTTTCGCCTAGAAAAAGAAGAAAAAGGAAGAAAATGCCTTCCCACAATGCTGAGACCAAAATTGCACACTAGCTAAACTTGAAAGAAAACGACACACACTCCTACTAGCAAAAGCCAAAAATGCTCAAAAAGGACCCTCTCTCACTTACTTCTCTTAACCGAATTCACTCCCCCCACACACTTCCAACTTTCGGCCAACTCTCCCTCTCTTCCCACCTTCCACGATTTTCTCCCCCATTCACTCTCCATCCACTAATTCAAATCTGTTGACTGATTCAAACTCCTCAAGCACCTCTCCTCAATCCATTCAAATGCATTTAACCCTTTCAACAACCACCTTGAAGAGTCCCAGCCGCATGCCACTTCTTTTTCTCCTGGAGGACAAAAAATAAAGCTCTAGATGCTGCAGATGGGACTCGATCTCCTTCCCCCCTCCTGCTCCCTTGTGACGCCACTTCCATGCTCCTCAAGTGGCGTTACCTTGCCACCACACCACTCACCTTTTTGTGTCAAAAAACACAAGTAAATATACTTAAGGCCTGCCTCAACTAGCTCTCCCCCCTAAAGTGCCCAAAAGCAAAATTTTTCCAAGGCTCTGACTTGAACCCGAGCCTTCCCGGGACCCCCAAACACACCAAGATAACATGCTAAACAAGCAAAACACATAGAATAGCATAAAATACAGAACCCCTAATTCTAGGATGTTACACATTAAAACAAGGATTAAGAAAACATAATTAAGAACAAGAACAAGTATTTATCACGTAATTCAGATTTATTAAATAATAAGATTCATCTAGGTTTCATCCTCCCTAGGTATTTAGGGAGTTTAGTTCATAACGTAAAAGGAAAACATCTTAGAATTAAGAAAACAACAAGACATAAAGAACCCAAAAACTTCTAAAGAACTTGATGGAGTTCTTTAATCTTGAATGAGATCCTGCTTTCGAGATGATTCCGATGACTTTATTCGAGTAATTTCTTAGATCTACTCTGCGTGTCCCCCTAGGTCCTCCCTTAGGGTGTTTATATATGCTTTGAAGAACCTTTCTTGGCCCACAAGTAGTCTTTTCTGAATAGAATTTGACTTGGGTTTGACAGGGACACACCCGTGTGACACGCCCATGTGCAATAGCTTAGGCCGTGTTTGATTTTGCTCGTCACACACAGTCGTGTGGTCTACCCGTGTGCGACAGTCCAGGCCGTGTTGATTTTTGAGGTAGGCCCATTTTGTCCATTTTTGGCCCGTTTTCCGCTCCTTTCGCTCCCCTACGCTCTCTTAAGTATAAACATATGAATTTAAAGGATTAGGGACATCGAATTCACCAAATTATATAAATAAACATCCAAAAACAAGCTAAGCGTGGGACTAAAATATGTTACTTTTATGGTTTATCAAATATCCCCACACTTAAGCGTTTGCTTGTCCTCAAGCAAAATCCTTAACTCACAATTAAAATTAAACTTCCTTAATTCATATTCTTATCAATAATGTCTTATCATAATTCAAAAATAATTCATACATTGATAATTTAACTAAAAGAGTCCTAAAGATTCAAACAATCCAAGTCATAAATTTTTATAGCACGAAAACATAGGTGTTTCCCTTTAACTAAATAATTACCTATGATTCAAAACTGGCAAGAATTGACATCCTCACTAAAGATTCACTCAAATCACTCAAAGTGTTTAAGGTTCAAGCTAAGCACTCAAAAGTCAACATGAATAGTTATTACCATAGGCTTGCATGAAAATCAAATCTCCACCATTATAAAATGAGATGATACACAAATCAAAAGGTCTTTAAAAAAGGGTTGTAATGGGGCTTGGGTTAAAAGTGTGGATAAAGGCTGAAAAAGAAGGTTAAAATTGAGATTTATTTGACAATTTACCTAACTAGAAAAATTAACTAATACTGAATAATTACAATAATTGAAATAACACAAGCTTCTTCTCTAAATGTGAAAATTAATTGCTTAAGCTCAACTGACATAGAACTAGTAATTACGAATATATGTTTCTCTTCTTCTTCTTCTTTTTTCATCACGTAAAATAAAAAGAAAGAATTTAACAACTAAAATAAAGAACATAGTTAGGCAACTACTCAAATCAAATCTCGACAAAAAGGAATTAAAACAATAGGAAAAATTCTCAATGAATAAAAAAGAATGGGTTTTATGTTAATATTAAAGGTAAATCAAGAAACGGTTTATTAGGATCAAAGGGGTTCACTAGGGGTTAATTATGACGGTAGGCTTTTTGGGGTAAGTGGGTTAAAACCTAGGTGCCTTTATCATCTCAGTATGTGAAATCAAGGGTGTGGTCTCGACATGCATAATCGAAGCAAGTTCTAGAATAACAAATCAATATTGACACACTCATAACCAATAATAAAGTGAGCAAGAAAAGTATAGGCTCTAAAAGGCTCAAAATCTCACAAAAATTATGGTTTTTGATGTCAACCTTGCAATTTTCAAACTTCAAAGTAATATTTAAATTTAGGGAAACAACCTAACAAATTTTTAATTCTGAAAATAGACTTATCATGCTTGATTCTCTAATGTCTTAAAGTTTAAACCATCAATGCATAATTACCTATGACTTAATCCAAAACATATCAATAGAAATCATTAATCAATAAAAATTTTATTCTAATAGTAATATGAGAAAATTACTTAAGAACAAGACATAGTTCAGGGATTTTCTGAGAACTATATAATTAACCACCCCACACTTAAGATGTACATTGTCCTCAATGTACCAAAATAGATAATGACAAGATAATAAGAATATCATAAGAGAGGGAGAGAAGTGAAACTTCCTGAATTATGGATGAAATCCTTAGAAAGTGAAAATTGTAGAAATAGATCCAATGAGGAGCATGATGAACTAGGCAGAGGTGAAGGTGGGGGAGAATACTGCACTAGTTTCTTCGTTCCTTAGTAGCACCTTAAACCTTTTGAAACTGCGGAGTCATCAGTAAAGTTTTAGGGAGTTTTATTAATGGACTTCGTTATGGTTACTCGATAATAAACAGCCAGAGATATAAAGAAATCAAAGTATCCTAATGTAAATCAAAGACAAGAAAGATAAAGAGAAAGAGTTTAAAAATTAAAATAAAAGAAAAAGAAAAAATAAATAGACTCAAAAGTCCTCATCATCAGATGGATCGCGAGGTGGGGGTGGTGGTGATATGTGGAAATGTTGACAAATCTGTTGTAGAGTCACCTCGAGGCTGTCGAATCATCGAGCGTTGTCATTGAATTATTGAGTGCAGTACTACTTGAAATGAGTGAGGCGCTCAGAAATGTCAGTCAATGAAGCAGCCGCATGAACTGGTCGATGATGCGGTGGTGGTGAAGAAAGTGGCTCCTCATGATGTGAAGGGACATCATCAGTAATGTCCTCTGGGTCGTCCTGATCGGTGGCTTATGATAGACGGTACTGAGGAGGATCAAACCCACGATGATGCTCAATCATCCTCATATGAAGCATCATCGAGATGCACTGTGGGGACATTTGCCCAATAAGCGTGAGCGAGGAGGACTGAGCTGCGGTGTTGAGGAGGCCAAACTATCGAGCCAGGCGCGTCACATATGGGCCAATGGAGAGGATCCCCTTCCTATGTCGCTCTGTCTGATGCCGAATGGCGAGGGCGATGAAGTAAGCTAAATCGAACACGTGCCCATGCACCATACTCCATAAAAAGTAGGCGTCGTGAGTGTTAACGACGCCAGTGCTCTCTCGCCTACCTGTCAAAGTGTGAGCCAGGATGGCGTGTAAGTACCTCAAGGATAGGGCGAGAGCTGATGGATTGGAGTGACTGGGATCATAGGTGGCCGAGGTAGGAACTAATTCTCTCCAGCAGGAAGAAGGAGAGTAGTGGATGTGGCGGTGAAGGTTCTCGAAGTCGTCGTCCTCCATGAATTTCTTGGTATAAAGTCCCAAAGCAACCCCAAACTCTGGGATACTCAACTCACGTACTAGGCCTCCAAGGCGGAACTGGACTGTGCCTGGGTCATCGAAGTTTGTCATGACCGCTTGAAGGTGAAAGGTAGAACAGAGCTCCAAAGTAAGCTCTAAGTAGTTTGACTCGACAATCTCGAAAAAATGCCCCCATGGGTCAGTAGTTAAGAGGGCCCGAACTGCGTCAACTAGTTGGACCTGCTCTAAGGCAGCCCAATCAATACATCTCCCCACACTGAGGGGTCGTGCACGAAGTATCTGAAAAAGTTCCTCCTAGGGTCCCAGGGGAAACTGTAGAAAAGGATGGCGTACTTCGGCAGATGCACTCGCAGAGGTAGCTCCGGGTCCCTTCCGCTTTTTTGAAGCGGGGACAGCAGTCTTTTTCCCACGTGGAGGAGTCATTATGTGCCGATGGAGGTATTAAGGTGGCGCACGGACGTGGTGGTGGCGCACGGGCATGGTGGTTGCGCACGGGCATGGACTGCGGGGCTGGTGCGCGTGGACAAGAAAGGGAGAAGATGAAAGGGAAAGAATGAGAGGAGGATTTTGGGGGGGGGATGAGGGAGAGGGTGAACAGTAGACGGGGGTTTAAATAGGGATCGGGGCATACGGTCGCGGCCCACGCCCGTGTGCCCTGTGTTTAGCCCGTGTGTTTCGTAAATGTTGGTTTAGGGCGTGTCTGAGTCTTCACCCACACCGTGTTCCCTGGGCATGTTAGGTCACACGGCCGAATCGCACGACCATGTGATGTTTCGTTCATTTCTCCCACGCCCGTGTCGAGGTTCACACGCCCGTGTTAGCTAATCAGTATCGACCACGGTCTATAGGTACGGGCGTGTCGCACGCCCGTGTGACTTACTCAGTTTCAACCACGGCTTCTGGGCACGGGCGTGTTGCACGCCCGTGTCGCTTTCTCAGTATCGCCCACGGTCTTAAGGCACGCCCGTGTGGGTTTATCGCATCCCGTGTTTCTTTAGTCAGTTTCGACCACGGCCGTATCACACGGCCGTTGCATTTTATCACAGCCCGTGTTTTGGGGAAATTTTTGTCCTGTTTTCGCACGGTCTCTGCCACGCCGATGTACCTACTCGTGGTGTCCACACGGCCACGGCCACGCCTGTGTGTAAGGCCGTGTGGGTAGGGAAACCTACGCCTATTAATTTGGTTAGTTTTTAGTTAGGTGCTAAAAATTGAAAATATAGACATTAATGAGGTTAATGCTCAGGTTGCCTCCTGAGAAGCGCTTGTTTAAAGTCCTAAGCTAGACTTACCTTACTTTATGACGGTTCACGGAGCTGAAGCTCCTCTCTATTATCCCTAAAATCTTCACCATTATATAGTTTAAGTCATTGGTCGTTTACCTTGAATGTGCCATAAGTCGGATGAGTTACCTCTATTATCCCATAGGAAAAGACGGTTTTGATTATGAATGGACCTGACCATCTTGATTTCAGCTTTCCAGGGAACAATTTGAGCTTTGAATTGTACAGTAGAACAAGATCTCCAACTGCGAATTGTTTAGGTTGCTTCAAACGAGCATCATGGCGTCGCTTTGTTGCTTCTTTGTATAATTGTGAGTTCTCGTAAGCATTCGCTCGCCACTCATCTAGCTCGTTCAACTATATCAATCTTTTCTCACCTGCAATTTTAAGATCATAGTTTAAAAATTTTATAGCCCAAAATGCTTTGTGCTCTAATTCAAATGGTAGATGGCAACTCTTCCCGTAAACAAGTCTGTATGGAGATGTTCCTATGGGAGTTTTTAAAGCGGTTCTATAGGCCCATAAAGCATCGTCTACCTTTAATGCCCAATCTTTCCTGTTTGATTCTACGATTTTCTCTAGAATACGCTTAAGCTCTCGATTGGCTACTTCAGCTTGTCCACTGGTTTGAGGATGATAAGGGGTAGCTGTTCTGTGGTGCACTCCATATTTCTTTAGGATTTTATCAAATTGAGCATTACAAAAATGAGTACCCCTATCACTAATAATTGCTCTTGGTGCTCCAAATCGAGAGAAGAGTTTCTTAAGAAATCTCACTACCACTGTAAAGCTTGAGCTTTCACCCATTTTGACATATAATCAACCGCTACTAAGATGTATTTATTCCCAAATGAGCTAGGGAATGGACCCATGAAATCAATACCCCAAACATCAAATATTTCACATGATAGCATATATGTTTGAGGCATTTCATCACGTTTAGAGATATTACCTGTTCTCTGACATCTATCACACGAAGTAACGTACCTGTTAGCGTCCTTGAACAGAGTGGGCCAATAAAAACCTGATTCGAGCGTTTTATGTGCTATCCTAGTCCTACTGTAATGTCTTCCTGTTGGTCCTGAATGGCAATGTTCTAGGATTTTGCTTGCTTCTGACTTTGTAACACATCTCCGAATTACTTGATCTGCACATATACGAAAAAAAAGGGTCCTCCCAAAAATAGTTTTTCACATCAGCAAAGAATCGCTTCTTTTGATGATGTGTCAACCTTTTTTGGTAGTATGTTAGCAGCTAGGTAATTTGCAATATCTGCAAACCAAGGTACCTCAGATTCAGTTATAGCCAAGAGTTGTTCCTCAGGAAACAAGTCATTTATCTCACTCTCATCGGGTTCTTTGAGGTGTGGATTCTCAAGCCTTGAAAGGTGGTCTGTCACAAGGTTTTCAGCTCCTTTCTTATCCTGAATTTCCAGATCAAATTTCTGCAAGAGTAGAATCCATCGTATGAGTCGAGGTTTTACATCAGATTTAGTTAAGAGATAACGAAGAGCTGAATGGTTAGTGTAAACGATAACTTTAGACAATATCAAATACTGTCTAAATTTATCAAATGAAAAAACCACAGCTAGCAACTCTTTTTCGTGGTGGTGTAATTTTCTTCTTGTGGCCAGTCAATGTTTTGCTAGCGTAATAAATCGGCTGAAAATGCTTGTCTCTTTGCTGTCCCAAAACTGCACCTATTGCAAAATCACTCGCATCACACATTAGTTCAAAGGGCAAATTCCAATCAGGTGCAATTATAATTGGAGCATTTATTAATTTATTTTTGAGGGTATTAAATGCATCTAAACATTCCTGATTAAAATCGAAAGGCACATCTTTTTCTATTAATTTCGTTAAAGGCTTAGCTATTTTAGAAAAATCCTTAATAAATCTTCTATAAAATCCAGTATGTCCTAAAAAGCTTCTAGTAGCCTTAATTGAACTAGGAGGAGGTAATTTTTCTATAGTTTCAATTTTTGCTTTATCAACCTCAATCCCTTTACTAGAAATTTTGTGACCTAACACAATCCCTTCTCGAACCATGAAGTGACACTTTTCCCAATTAAGCACAAGGTTCGTTTCCTCACATCTCATTAGAACTTGTTTTAAATTTTTAAGGCAAAGGTGGAAAGAATTACCGAATACCGAAAATTCGTCCATAAATACCTCCATAATATCTTCCACAAGTTCATCAAAGATGGCTAGCATGCAGCACTGAAAAGTAGCAGGAGCTTTACATAATCCAAAAGGCATTCTACGATAAGCAAACATACCGTAGGGACATGTAAATGTTGTCTTTTCTTGATCTTCAGGAGCTATTGGGATTTGGAAGTAGCCAGAGAGTCAGTCTAGGAAGCAATAGTACATATGCCCAGATAATCTTTCTAACATCTGATCAATGAAGGGTAAAGGAAAGTGATCTTTTCTCGTGGCATTGTTCAACTTCCTATAGTCAATGCTAACTCTTCAACCTGTGACTGTTCTTGTTGGAATTAATTCATTCTTCTCGTTGGCTACAACAGTCATGCCTCCTTTCTTCGGAACAACCTGCACAGGACTCACCCAAGTACTGTCAGAAATAGGATAAATAATTCCAGCATCTAGAAGTTTAATTACCTTAGCTTTTACAACTTCCTTCATATTGGGATTTAATCGTCTTTAATCTTGCACACATGGTTTATATTCATCTTCCATTAAAATTTTGTGGGTGCAAAACGATGGGCTTATCCCTTTAATGTCAGAAATCTTCCAAGCTATGGCTCTTTTATGCTCCTTTAGTACCTATAGTAACTCATCTTTCTCATTGGGTTTCAAGTCTGAAGCAATAATTACCGGTAATTTAGAATTATCTCCGAGGAATGCATACTCTAAGTGATTTGGTAACTGTTTCAATTCCAATTTAGGAGGTTCTTCAATAGAGGGTTTTTGTTTTAATTCGTCATTTATTTCAATGCCCTCATACTTTTTTTGTCTTAGGAAAGACTCATTAGAGTTTAACTCAATTTGTATCTCCCCTATCTCAGTGATATCGTCATCTGCCTCCTCACATTGGACAAGACACAATTCCAACGTGTCTTTATGTATGATTTCCTGAAAAGAATCTTGAATAGAATGATCAATAGAGTCAATGAAATAACAGGAATCATCTTGCTCTCTAGAGTATCGCATAGCATTATAAATCTTAAAAATGATTTCCTCGTCACCTACCCTAAGCACAAGTTTACCATCACCTACATCAATAACAGCCCTAGCAGTAGCTAAAAATGGGCTATAAATCAACAGGGAATATAAATTTATCAACTTTTACCAAAACATCTTCAATAATTCCCCTAGGATATTTAACAGATCTATCAGCTAATTGAATACTCATCCTAGTGGGTTTTGGTTCCCCAAGACCAAGCTGCTTGAACATTTTATAAGGCATTAAATTAATACTGGCACCTAAATCAGCTAATGCTTTCTCAATATTTAAATTACCAATTAAACAGGGAATAGTGAAACTTCCTGGATCTTTCAATTTGGTTGGTAGCTTATTTTGGAGAATAGCTGAACATTCCTTGTTAAGCTCCACGGTCGATAGCTCTTCAAACTTCTTTTTATTTGTTAAAATCTCTTTTAAGAATTTTGCATGCGTAGGCATCTACGAAATAGCTTCAACAAAAGGTAAGTTAATATGTAATTGTTTAAAAAGTTCAAGAAATTTACCGAATTGTGCGTCTATGCGGTCTTTCTTCAACTTTGCTGGATATGGGATCGGTGGTTTATACTCTTTAAGTACCGGTGTCACATTCTCATTTACTTCCTCACCCTTCGCTTTATCGGTTTCTTGTGGCATCTTATTTTTAGCTTTAACCAACACCTTCCCATTCCTTAGTGTAACTGCCTACACATGCTCTTTTGGGTTAGGTTCGGTGTTACTAGGTAGACTACCTGGTTGCCTTTCAGAAACTAACTTAGCCAGCTGTCCAATTTGATTTTCAAGCCCTTGAATCGATGCTTGCTAATTTTTCAACGCCGCTTCGGTATTCTGAAAATGAGTCTCTGACACCGAAATAAACTTTGTTAGCATATCTTCAAGATTCGGCTTCTTCTCCTGCTGGTAGGGTGGTGGGAAACCTGGAGGAGGTCGTGGTCTTTGATTCCCTTGACCACCCCATGCAAAATTTTGGTGGTTCCTCCATCCTGGATTATATGTGTTACTGTAAGGATTATTTGGAGGTTTAGAGTTATTACCCATATAATTCAGTTGCTCATTCTCCATGCTAGGATTGTAGGGTAGATATTCTGAGTTATTCATCCCTCCTCCATTTGCATCACATTGCATCACCGGATGTACCTGCGTAGAAACATATAAACCATCAATCTTTTTTATTTAAAAGCTCTACCTGGTTTGATAACATGGTGACCGCGTCGAGGTTGAAAACATTGGCTGCCTTTGTTGGCTTCGTCCTCATAACTTGCCACTGATAGTTATTCAGTGACATCTCTTCAATGAATTTGTAGGCAGCCTTAGGTGTTTTGTTGTTTAGTGTACCGCCGGTGGCTGCATCAATCAATTGCCTAGTTGAGGGGTTCACACCATTGTAAAAGGTTTGAACCTGTAGCCACAATGGTAACCCATGGTGAGGGCATCTTCTCAGTAGATCCTTGTATCTCTCCCATGCATCGTAAAGTGTTTCTAAATCCATCTGCACAAAAGAAGAGATATCATTCCTCAACTTAGTCGTTTTAGTCGGCGGAAAATATTTAAGTAAAAATTTTTCAGTCATTTGTTCCCATGTAGTGATTGATCCTCGTGGTAACGAGTTCAACCACTGTTTAGCTTTGTTCCTCAATGAAAAGGGAAACAACCGAAGGTGAATGGCATCATCAGAAACGCCATTAATCTTGAAAGTATCGCAGAATTCCAGAAAATTTACCAAGAGATTGTTTGGATCCTCATCCTAAAAACCATCAAACTGAACAAACTGTTGTATCATCTGAATAGTGTTAGGTTTCAGTTCAAATTTATTTGCAGCAACAGCAGGTCTAACAATACTTGATTCAGTTCCTGTTAAAGTAGGCTTAGCATAATCATACATAGTTCGAGGAGCAGGATTTTGATTTACAGGATTTGCGGTAACCACATGAGGTAGCGGATTATTATCAGCCATCTCCTCGGTAGTATTAGTATCGTCCTCTTGCTCTTCCTCTATATACTGTAGACTTCGCCTTATTTCTCTACGGTTTCTGCAAGCGGTACTTTCAATCTCACTGTCAAAAAGCAATGGTCCTGACGGGTTCCTTCTATTCATAAACTAAAAATACCTGCCAGAAGCAAATAAAAGAAAAGTTAGTAAATTAAAATAAAAACAAAAATAAATTGCAATAAAAATAAAAATGGCTAAATTAATAAAAATTAAGCGTTCCTAATATTCTAGTCCCCAGCAACGGCGCCAAAAACTTGATGTATCTCTAACTAACTATGATCACAATAAAGGCAAGCGCACCTATCGTTTAATAGTATAGTTATGGTAAGACCGGAAATATCGTATCCACAAGGACCAAGAGTACTAGTAATTACTATCTTCCTATTATCTAGCTGATCGCTGTGAATCAGAGCTTTAAAATTTATAAAAAGAATGATCGAACCTGGAAGCTAACTCTGACAACGATTGAGGCAAGTGCACCTATCAAACAGTAGTATAGCTTAGGCAAGACTGGATTATCGAACCCAAAGGAACTAAAATTACTAATACTAACTTTCTTCTTATTATCTAGCCTAAAAATAAAGAGAGATTGTTTATCTAATCTAAATTAATTAACTACTAAACTAAAGACTCCAAGACAAAGAAGAATGAATTTGGAAAATAACTTGGGAAAAACTCAGTTGATTTAGATGATACCCTAGGAAGAATCCACCTAGACTTCACTTGTTATTTAACACTGAACCATACGATTTATTCACTTAGTTTGATCTGTAAGACTCCCTAACGTATATTAAACCCTCTCTCTCGAGGCGAATAACGTCTAACCCTAGGTTAATTAGTGGAACTCGTTCTCTTATAATAACCCCTAGAATAGCGAAGAAATCGATCTATGGATTCCCATATTAGGTTTCACCCTAATCCGGCAAAATCTCGTCACCCTATCTCTAGGCGTGCGATCAACTCCGCTTAATTATGTTGGATCTACTCTTAGGCGGGTCTATTCCTCCTCCACCTAGGCACATTAAATTTGGATTAAGCTCACATAATTAAGAACAAACTAAGTATTTATCATATAATTGAGAAAACAATAACAAGATTCATCATAGGTTTCATCCCTTGGGTATCCAAGGGTTTAGTTCATAACAATAAAGGAAAACATCTCAAGAGAAAAGATAAAACAAAACATAAGAAATCCCTAAAACCCCTGAAGGAATTGAAGGAGAGATCCTCCGTCTTGAGTATAATTGCGGCTTCTTGAGATGGATCAACTGGCTATTCACGAGTGAATCCCCACAAATCTGCGTCTCGGCCTAGCACGACGCCCCTAGACGATGGCTTTGGGCTCCCCCTCTTAGGTCATACTTAGGGTGTATTTATAGGCTTTTGAAATACGTTTCTTTCTCCCTAAGTATCCTTTCCCGAATGAAATTGCTCTTCTCCACGGCAGAGGCACGGCCATGGCGCACGCTCGTATGAATCGTGGCCAGGCCGTGTTCGGATTTCTTTAATGAGACACGACCGTGTGAGTCGGGGTTAGACCGTGTTCTAGATGATTGACTTGGCATGGCCGTGTGGGTCCAAGTCCAGGCCGTGTCGATTTCCTCTTTGGCCCGTTTTGGTCCATTTTGAGCCCGTTTCTTGTTCTTTTTATCCTTGGGTGCTTTCTTGAGTATAAGACATGAAAAGAAAGGATTAAGAGCACCTTTTTATATAAATCAAGGGATAATTCATCCAAAAGCATACTAAATGTGGGATTAAAATATGTTACTATTTCGGTTTATCACTAGCCTAAGAATTGGAGTGATTTCTTTTAAACTAAAATTAATTAAAAGCACGACAGGGAATGAATTGGGAAAATACTTTTAGACAACTTTATGAAAGAGGCAATACCTAAGGAAGAATCCACCTAGACTTCACTTATTATTTCTGATTCATACGATTTATTCACTTGACTTAATCCGTAGAAATCCCTAAATTATGTTAATATCTCTTTCGAGACTAAAAACAACTGACTCTAGGTTGATTAATTGAATTCTCTTTCTAATTAAAACCCCTATCGTCGCATTAACTCGATCTATGGATTCCCTTATTAGATTTGACTCTAATCCAGCAGATTTATGTCGCCCTATTTCTAGGGTTGCAATCAACTCCGCTTAATTGTGTTGATCTACTCTTAAACATAGACTTTTGCTCCTCTGAATAAGCACATTCAACTTGAATCAATAACCTGAATTATTAAAACAAGGATAAGAACTCACAATTAAGAATAAGAACAAGTATTTATCTTATAAATCAAATAGTAATAAGATCCATCTTAGGTTTCATCCCCTCAGGTATTTAAGGGATTTAATTCATACTGATAGAGGGAAACATCTTAAAATAAGGAAAACTACAAAACATAAGAAAACCCAAAAAATTCAAGAGAACTTGATAGGAGATCTTCAGTCTTGATGGGGATCCTTCTTCCAAGCTGCTCCCAATGGCTGTCTTCGAGTATTTTCTACTTTCTACTCTCCGTCCCCCCTTTTTGGCCCTCCCCTTGGGTGTTTATATAGGCTTTGGAATACCTTTCTTGGCCCACAAGTAGTCTTTTCTGAATAGAATTACACTTGGGTTCGGCAGGGACACGCCCGTGTGACACGCCCGTGTGCAATAGCTTAGGCCGTGTTCGATTCTGCTTGTCACACACGGCCGTGTGGTCTACCCGTGTGCGATAGTCCAGGCCGTGTTGATTTCTGAGGTAGGCCCATTTTATCCCTTTTAGGCCCGTTTCTCGTTTTTTTCGACTCCTTAAGCTCTCCTGAGTGTTAAACATGAAATTAAAGGATTAGGAGCATCGAATTCATCAAATCTAATGAAAATTCATCCAAAAAATAAGCCAAGTATGGGGTTAAAATATGTATAAATTATGGTTTATCAGGTATACTGACTTATGCCACACGGCCAAGTCACACGCCCATTTGTGAGGCCGTGTGGAGTATACTGACTTGATTTTAATTTCAACACCAGGGGACACACGAATATGCAACATGACCGTGTGTCGCACACGGCTGAGACACACGCCCGTGTCTCTGCCCGTGTGGACAAAAATAGGCTATTTACCAAGCCAATTTGACACCCATAATACATGTACCTACACCACAATTCAAAGGCACCAACACAAGGCATGAATAGGCATTAAATCAACCTCATATCAAGCATATTCCATACCATTTCATTACCCATCAATACAAATCACAAAATACCACAATATGCCATCTAATTTCATACCTAATTCACATATACAATTCAATTAACTATACACTCCTAAATACGCATCTTTTAGCCTAGTTTCACAAACAAACCAATGTCCATAAATCATCCATTTAACACTCATGACACCTATTACCATCAATCATCACACAACCATCAACCAACTCATTACACAAGACATAAACATATATATATTTATACATGATTCAAACATACCAACATAGACCAAAATAAGCCATCACTCATGGCTATATATACAAACCAAAACATAAAAATTTACATGCCAATTCATATGGCCAAAATCATTATCAAGTCATAACCAAAATGACCAAAGTCCCTAAACATGCCATATACTCAAAATATAAGCTTAAAAGTACCAAATCGGTGGTAGGATAGTGTGACGAAATCTCCGACGATCCCCGTATCCGAGCTATCTTTGAATTCACTATAAAACATAGAAAAATAAACAAAGTAAGCTATAAAGCTTAGTAAGTTCGTATGAAATAAACTCAATGCAATCTCACAAATATAATTCAATAATTTGAATACACCAACATATAGCTTTCATTAACTAATAAACCTTTCAAATACTCAATTATGAGAGTATACACTTCATTCACAAGTTTCCTCGATTTGAAACTTATATAATTCATGTACGTACCTATATCATCTAGCATCAATCTCATACTCACCCACATCTATCGTTTACCCATTGAACCATTCGGAATAGAGGTCGGATACTCATGAGTCTCGCAAACTAAGTACCTATACCATGGCCCGAAGCCAAATCAAGGTAACTTATGTTCGAAATACTGATATCATGGCTCGAAGCCAAATCAACCAATATTCATGGCCTGAAGCCAAATCGGTATAACTCGCACCCGAAGTGCTAATATCATGGCCCGAAGCCAACTCAATGTATCCCCTAATGACATGTCACTAGTATCCTAAACTATTCCTAATGTTCAACCGAGATTTCAAATGCCGAATTACCATTGAGACATTGTCGAACTTATTCGAAGTCTCGTATTCACAACTTATACAATACCAAAGCATTTAAAATACATTTATAATGAAATTTATCACATACGAACTTACCTCGAATGTGGAAACGACGAAATAAGTCGATTAGTCGATAACTTTAGTTTTTTCCCCGATCTAGATCCGAATTCCGCTTTTCTTGATCTAAATATATTCAAAATTAACTTATTTAATCATTTGTTTATTCAATTCAATCCAAAATATACATTCGAGTTATTTTACACATTAGCCCCTAAACTTTTACATTTTTTACAATTTAGTCCTTATTTCATAAAATCACAAATTAATGAAATTCAAAATAAACCCATGCTAGTCGAATTACTATTATGACCCTATCAGCCCATATTTATCAAATTTTCACACATTTAACCACACATTTTCACATTTTCACAAATAAATCCCTATTTTGCATTTTTACTCAAAATCACTTTACAAAACTTGCATATCTAACAACAAGCATTCAAAATCTATCATCAACCATCAAAGAACACATATTTTCATCAATAGCAACTTTCAAAATCTTTAACAGTTTTGCAAAATAGTCATTGGGCTAGCTAGTACTAGTTGCAACGATCACAAAAACATAAAAAATCATTAAAAACAGGACAAAAACGGACTTACAATTGAACCTTGAAGTAGCCGAATGTTTCAAGACCTAAAATGGCTTTCCTCCTCCTTCAAATTCAGCAATAAGAAAGAAAGATGAACAAAATTTTAACTTTGGTTTTACTTATTATTAATTTGTTACTAAATTACTTATTTAACCTTGGCTATTAATATTAAAAACACTTAATCTCTTGTCCATCTTTGTCCACTCACAATTAAAATGGTCTAATTACCACTTAAGGACCTTACTTTAAGATTCTATAGCTATTAGATACTTTTAGCTAATAGAACTCCACTTTTACACTTTACGCGATTTAGTCCTTTTTTACCGAATTAAGCATTCAAACAATAAAATTACTTCACGAAACTTTCACACATACATGCTATCATGCTGTAAACACTTAAAAATAATATCAAAATAATTTTTTTCGACCTCGGATTTTTGGTTTCAAAACCACTATTCTGAGTTGACCAAAAATGGGCTGTTACATCTCCATATCGAATGGCTCCAATCGAACTTAAAGAACTAAAAGCACAGTTGCAAGAGTTAATGGATAGAGGTCTTATTCGATCGAGTATATCTCCTTGGGGTGCATCTCTTTTATTTGTGAAAAAGAAAGACGAGACAGTGTAGTTGTGTATAGATTATCGACAACTGAACAAATTTATAATCAAGAATAAGTATTGGTTACCTCGTATTGAGGATTTGTTTGATCAACTGAAAGTTGCCACTGTGTTCTCGAAGATCAATCTTAGATCGAGCTATTACCAGTTGAGGGTTACAGATGTAGATGTACTGAAAAAAAACTTTCAGAACTCGTTACGAACACTATGAGTTTTTGGTTATGCCATTTGGGTTGACTAATGCCCCAGTAGCTTTTATGGATTTAATGAATCGAGTTTTTCAGTTGTATCTTGACAGGTTTGTGGTTGTTTTTATTAATGATATTTTGATTTATTCCAGAGATGAGTCTGATCATACCCAAAACTTGAAAATTATATTATAGACCTTGCGCAAAAAAATGATTATATGCAAAGTTTAGTAAATGTGAGTTTTGGCTCAAAGAAGTTGGGTTTCTCGATCATGTAATTTCAGCTGAGGGAGTATGAGTTGATCCGAGCAAGAGTTTTGCTATTTTGAATTGAAAGCCTCTGCGAAATGTCTCTGAGGTACGCAATTTTTTTGGGTTTGGCAGAAGATTATCAGCATTTTGTCAAAAAAAAAATCGATAGTAGCTTTACCACTAACAAAATTGTTACAAAAAGATGTTAGCTTTGTGTGGTCTGAAAAATACCAGCAAATTTTTGACCAGTTTAAATGTATGTCGATAGACGCACCAATTTTGTAACACCCCAAAACCAGCTCAATCGTTATGGTCGAATTCGGAAAGCTATACTAGCCGTCGGAATTGCCCAAAACAACTTTCTTGATTTCAAATGTACTTTTTTATTTTATTTTATTCTAAACCATTTGCACAGTTCGTTCAAAACTAGTAAAATTGATTGTTCAACTTTATTTTCAATCTCATTTCAAAAACCATTTGTCCACGAAAATGGTTGAAATAAACTTTCGGAATTTTGAAAAAAAGATATTTTAAAACTATTGGCTTATCAATTTAAAATAAATGAAATAAAGCGTTTATTTTAATTTCATAAAAATCGTGCAAATTTTAGGAATCGAAATAAATAATATCTCAATTGTAAGAATTCAATCAATTATTCAAAACTATTTCGAATTTTCAATCATACTTCTAAATCATTTGTCTTTTTATTCAAAATTGGAGAACTTGGTTATTCGTCATTATTTCAGAAATAAAAACATATTAACTTCATAAATCAAATGTCTTTAGAAAACTCATTTGTAAACATTAATAATTTTGAAAACTAAGTCTAATTTTATTAAAAACTCATTTTTCATAAATGCAATGGAAAAATGTGTTATTGACATATTCTCTTTTAAAAATCGAGTTTCAAGCAAAATCTTATCAAATACTAATTTATGCAGTTTTTAAAACTTAATATCATGCAAGAAATTTATGCAAATTAGAATGAAAAATCCCCAAAATAAAGTCTCATGGCACAGTCCATACTCAAACTTATTACAAACCCAAAATATCAACATATCAGAATAAAATTTAATTACTCTAATTTAAAAAGACTTTCGAGAAACTCCTTCAAATGCCGTCATCGAATCCTAACCTCGGGCTTACCTGTAAAATCATAAAACTAAATGGAGGTGATCTATAAAGCTTAGTGTGAGATTAACATAAACACAATCACATACATATACATTATACAATCAGAATAATCATATCAATTTCTTATAACTTAATATTTCACACTTATACTATGCATGATCATGTCAATGCACATTTCGTAAAATGATGCAGATTTTATGAAAATAGTCCTACCCATCTCTGCTACACACCAAAATTGAGTTCCCCATAACTCGTCCATCCAACACACCAAATTGTGAACAGTGTCACCAAAATCGCAAATAAAATTCCAATATTCAATATCGTGGACAAGCCACCAAAATCACAGATATATTGCCACATAATCAAAATCGTGAACAATGTTAGATTGATGCAGATAAACTGCCACATACTTCCACCTTTCACATATCCCACCCCATGCATGTGATATGGCCAGAATCACTTTTTCACTTATAAATAATTTTTCACTTTGGCATGTGAGACATGCTCATTATATCACTTTTCACTTAAAATCAGATAGGCATGCTTAACATGCAAATCACATATGTACAAATGGTACCAAAATTTCACATTTTATAAATCATGCGAAAATCAAATATGCCATAAGATCACATAACATGAGAATGAGATTTTTATAAATTTCATATCATTAATAATCAACTAATCGCACATCATACATATCACCAAAATCAATGGTTTCAATCACTTACTTGACATAATCTATAGTGATGGGTTTTATCTCTCTTAATGGATACATAAAGTGTCCTCATCAAACATAATTTAAATAATAATAATTTTAACAACATAAAACATACGTTTATTTTTGTTTAATTTTAAAACCCACACCTAATCTAAGCAACTCCAATGCGAAAAACTCCTTCTAACGCCCACTTCCAGATTTAATTAGATTTACCTCAAATTTAAACACAAAACTAATAATCCATCATTAAATCATCACTTAAGTTATCCTTTTAAATAAAAATGGATTAATCTTGATTTCCAATACCACACTTATGCTAATACGACTAGAATAAGAGATGTGATTCACTTCCCAAAAGTCAAAGGTGTTCCAAGTTGTTAGCAATCGACTCTTCACACAATATCAACAAACGAGATGTTAATATCGAAGAAAAATTATGTATAACACTAATACTACATTTGGATATTAATAAAAATATGAGGAAGAAGTGATGATTTAGTACCCAATATCATCCCATACTTACGTTATTCCTTAACTGAATCTTTGCTGAATCAACTGGTCAAGAGGAAAGAAAGGATAAATCGAAGAAATAATTGATAGCAAAGGATCTTTTTAAGATAAAAGAAACAAAATTCTAGCAAGGATTTATCAAAACTACAAAGATAGAGATTAAGTTGGAAGTGGCGAGTTATTGAGAAGAGAACAGAAAAATTGGAAAAATGGTGGTCACGGTGATGGTCCAGCGGTGGTGAGGTGGTGGAGCGGAGGTGGTGTGGTTAACTAATGGTGCTAGAAGGTGGAATAGAAGTGGAGAAAAAGAGGTGCAATGGTGCTCAAAAAAGAAGAAAATGGAAGAGAAAAGAGGAGCAAGGGAAGAGCAATAGAGGAATCGGTCAAGAGAGAAGGAGGAGACACTAAAATGAGAGAAAAGTGAAAGGTGGCTAACTTAGGTGGGATGGATGGTTCAAGCTTGGTAAATGGGAGAAAATGGGAGCTTTGGAGGACAATGGCATGAAAAGTGGATCAAGGGGGAACATGTGGAGTGAAAAGGGAGTTTATGGGGGAAATTTGACTAGCTAAAGGAGGAAAGAATCTTTCTTTGCATAGTAACTAGGAGTGGACGGTTATGGAAGCTTTGAACAAAGTTTTATGAGCCAAAAATTAAATAAAAACATGAGAATGTGATAAATTGAACATAGGACCTTTAGGAAATTAACTAAGTACTTAACCACTTGACTATTCACTAGCCTGTTATAATTCCTACAACATTTATTTTAAAAACATGATATAACTTTTGCTAAGGTTTGAGGCAAAATTGCACCACATAGAAAATAATGTGAGGGAAGGGATTCAAACACAGGTCATGAAGGACAGCTCCACCATTACTCAACCACTATACTTGATACTTATTTATTATCAAATGAGTAAAATATAATCTAAACAATTTCGTACATGACTATTCTCAGTTCATTAACCCGATTTCTACTAACCCGAATTATAGGATGTGACAGATTATCTCAAACCGTGGCACGAGATTCACTTCCAGATTTTGGAGTAATTTACACGAGACCTTGGGAACCAAATTGAAGTTTAATACAACTTTTCATCCACAAACGAACAGTCAGTCAAAACGAGTGATTCAAATACTTGAGGATATGCTCTATTGTTGTATACTTGAATTTGAAGGTAGTTGGGAAAATATTATTCCGTTAGTAGAATTTGCTTATAATAACAGTTCCTAGTCGAGTATTAAAATGGCACCTTACGAAGCTCTATATGGTTGGAAATGTAGAAATCTGTTATATTGGACAGAGTTGAATGATAGCAAAATTTCTAGCATTGATGTAATTCGCGAGACTAAAGATAAAGTCAGAATTATTCGAGATTGTTTGAAAGCTGCTATAGATCGCCAAAAATCCTATGTTGATCTCAAAAGAAAAGACATCGAGATTCAGGTTGGCGAAAGTATTCTTAAAAGTATCACCCTAGAAGAACATTATTCATTTTAGATGGAAGGGTAAACTTAGCCCAAGGTTTATTGGCCCGTATGAGATTATTAAAAGAATAGATGGAGTAGCATATCGTTTGGCATTACCGGAAGAGCTTGAAAAGATCCATAATATTTTTCATGTGTCGATGTTGAGACGATACGGATCAGATCCATCACATGTGATTTCTCCGGTTGAGATAGAGTTGCAACCTAACATGTCGTATAGTGAGGAACCGATTAGGATATTAGCTCGAGAAGTTAAAGAACTTTGAAACAATGGGATATTTTTAGTAAAAGTTCTCTAGTAGTGTCATGGTGTTGAGGAAACCACCTGGGAACTCGAGGAAACTATGAGAATGCAACACCCAAACCTTTTCTCTGGTAATATTTTTGGGGATGAAAATTCCTTTAGTGGGGAAAGTCGTAACAGCCCGTTTTTAGTGGTATCAAAAACTGCGGTTTTGGACCACAACTCTGATTAGTATGTTATTTTATTATTTAATTAGTATCTGGATGGTTGTGATAATGTCGTATAAAAATTTGGTACGTTAATTTTATCATTTGATTATTTTAATTAGGTAAAAGAACTAAAATGTAAAAGTTGCAAAAGTTTAATGTTATTAATTAATTGTATTAAAGGAGTATAAAATCATGAATTGAAGGCTTTAAGGGGAAATTTGACCCTTGTTATTAAGAGTGGACGGTTTAAGGGTTATTTTTATTGAAATTTGAGTTATTCTTAAAGGGTAAAATGGTAATTAATGAATAAAACATAAAATTAAGTAAAAGAAAGCCATCATCATCTTCATTTTGGCTTGAGGTGAATCAAAACCTCCATTAAAAAATAGGAGAGCATTCGGTTGGGCTTAGTTCTATTGCATGTGAATTTTTTTCAACCCGATTTTTAATGATTTTTATGTTTTTGATATAGTTATAGCTTACTTTATTTAATCTAAGGACTAAATTGTGAAACCGTCCAATATTTAGAAGTTTGCCATTGTTGATATTGAATTATTTTGATGTTAAGTAGTTTAGTATTAAGCTTGTTGTTGAGTTTTGATTAGTCTGAGATGTAATTTTTGGTTAGTTTAAAGTTTAATGACTCATATAGTAAAATAGGAAAGTTAGAATGAAATTCTTGGGAAAATATAATAATTATGGACTGTATAGGGACCCTAGAAAATTCGGTTAAGCTTGGATTTGGTTTAATAGTGGTAAATTTGAAGTTTTGGTTTTAGGGACTAAATAGTATAAAAGGTAAAGTTTGGGGTAAATGTATAAAATATTATTAAAGAGTTAATTACATGATTTAAAGTGTTTTAAGATGTTAAACTAGGTTAATTAAATTGAATTATTATATATAGATCAAGAAACGAGTAGATCAGTCGATAATCGTGGGAAAGGAAAGGTTGTTGAATAGTCGTCGTCAAATATCGGTAGCCACTGCATAGGTAAGTTTGTATTATGTTATTTATGTTTATAATAAGTTGCTTATTACTTATTTAATTGAGTTACAATAATTGTTATTAGTTTAGCTGTTGAATGATTAACATGATGGAAGGTTACTATCGAAATTGTGATGTATCAATAAGTATGATAGGCCCGTGTGAACATAGTAAATAGTCGAAATACAAATGACATGTCATTAGGAAAAAGTAGGCCTTGGGCCGGTGTATATGTATCAGGCCTTCAGCTTAGCAGGCTTCTAGTCGATCTACATTTATATCAGGTGTAACATCCTAAAATTTAGGGGTCTGTAATATTTGTGTAATTGCATGTTATGGTTGCTCTGCGGGTTGTTTGGGTGTGTTTGGGGGTCCTAGGGAGGTTCGGGTTCGAGCCCAAGCCCTGGTGAAATTTTGGTTTTTGGGCACTTTAGTGGGGAGAGCTAGCAGAAGCTGGACTTAAGGAAATTTGTTAGTGTTTTGCTAGCACAAGTGGAGCATGTGGCAAGGTGGTGTGGCGTCAAGGGGAGTGCAAGGAGGTTGGAGGTTCGAATCTCACAAGTGTTATTTTGGTGGCTATTATTTTGTGTTTGGGAGAGGAAGAAGCAGAGTTGAGTTCAAACTCTACCAGTGTGGTTGAAGAATGAGTCAAATGGTTTGAATGGGAGGTGGAGAGGAAATGTAGGAGGAAATTGGGGAGGAAATCGTGGAAGTGATGGTGTGGGGAGTGTTTGGCCGAATGTGGAGTGTGTGGGAGGAGAATTTCGGTGTAGAGGGGTCACTTAGTAGCATATTCAGTTTTGAGTAGTTAGTGTGCCGATTTTTTCTAAAGTGTTCTTTCATGAGTTTTTGACCTTTTTTAATTTTCGGTGATAGCATTTCGGGACACATTGCTTCAATTTTTCCTTGCCGAAACCCCAAGCTTTCTATTCTCTATTCTTTTTTTTTTCTCATCTTCTTCAAAACATTTTTCTTTACTTACTAGTGCCTGAACAGTATTGGCCGAATTCTTCCCCAACCCATTTTTCTTCCTATAGCCGAATCTTTTCTACACCTACCATTTGGGCTTGTGTTCTTCGATTGGTTTTCATTTCGTTTTAGCCTCCATAGCCGTACCTTGAGTTCTTTTAGGTTTGCTGCTAGTGCCGAATCTTGTCATTCCATTCGGCTCATCCTTGGTATTAAGGTAATGGTTCTTCTTCTTCCACTTCTTTCGTTCTTTCTTCTCTTGATTTTGTTTAAGCCGAAACTCTCACCTCTTGGCTAAGCCGAACTTAACCACTCGTTTCTACTGTGAACCCCTTTTGTTCTCTTTTGTTTAGGGCCAAATCCTCCAAGGTGCAAACTCAAATCTTGTTTGTTCAATCCGCTTCATGATTTTCTTCAATTGTTGGTAAGTGGGGGCATGGCCGATTAGGGGTGGAAGTTTCCCTTATCTTGCTGAGTTTCTTAAGGCCGAATAGCCTTGTCTTTGTGAACTTGGAACAACAGTTTTGACTTATGTTCCTTTGTTAGGGACCCAACTTCGTAATCGAAAGGAATAATCAAGCGTTCTAGCATAGCAAGGAGTTGTCGTCGAGGTTGGTAAGTATGGTGGGTCGTTATCAATCTCAATTTTGGGGAGTAGTGTGGATTAAGACTAACCGTTAGCTATTGTGATCTCAGGTGTTTGGGAAGTGCCGAGTACCGCAAACCCATAAACAAGTGTGTAATCTCACACCCTTCTGGATAAATGCTTGCAAGGTTCTGTGACTCGGTCGAAAGCCGAAAAGCTGGAAAATCGGAAAACGTGACTGCTCGAGCGTGCGAGAGCTCATAGTGGAAAATCGAGATGCAAATGTTGGCGGTAAGTCGTCGAGAGTGTCATGAGCGCTCTCGCGAAACTGAGGCTGTAACGATCCAAATCGGGCTGAACGGGCCCAATGGGCTAACCGGCCCACTTGGGCGAAATTGGTGTAAAACTGTTAATGGATAAGTGCAGTTGCAAAATCTGAAAATCTGAGACCGAAACTACGTGTAGTGGGCCATACGAGCGTGTGGGCCCGTTTGGGCTGAAATGGATTTCAGGCCCAATAGTTCCGTAGAGACCCAAAAAGGGCCCTGTGTCGCTCAAGGCGACAGTAGGCCTTCGGAAAGGCCATTAGATGATAAAATTACTGAAATACCCCTGCAGGGTAAATTACCAAAATACCCCTGGAGGGTAAATTATTGAAATACCCCTGGAGGGTAAATGACCGTTATACCCTAGATTATGGTTGGTTATCATGTATATGCTTTATTTACACTTTTGTATGTATGATGCATTACATTTATATTATGTTGCATGGGTTGGGTTGATGATCGGAGGAAGTGTATTCTGGTCGCTCTGCCACAATCTGTGTAGTGGCTATGCAACGTATATTCTGTTATTTTGGTGGCTCCGCCACAAATTCTGTGATTAGCAGCTTGTCTGCCATATTGGTGTGTAGGGCTGGGTGGGTTGACTTGGTCCCCACAGGTGTGTACGGTTGGTACGGGGGTGTGTAGCGGATGGATTATTGGGTTGGGCTGCATTACATTATTTGCATTATCATGTTTATAGGGCTAAGGCCCAGATTGTTATCGAATAGGGCTTCGGCCCAGTATGCTTCCGTATGGGCTCGGGCCCAGTTAATGACCGATTAGGGGATTACACACTGAGTTCTCGTAACTCACCCTCTGCTTTAACCTTGCAGGTGATCCCCAGCGTTAGAGGATATGGAGCTGCGGTGGACTCTGTGGTGGCCATACGTCGGAGCATTTCTCACGAACTTTAGTAAACTTCGTTTTTGCTTTATTTTAAGAGTATTTTAATTTGGGTTTAATATTTTGTAATAAGGCCATTGGAATTTAATTTTTCTTTTAAACTTTCATTTCAGTCGTATTCAAACTATAAATGATTAAACTCTGGGTTTTCTTAAAACGTCACTAACTATTTTCAAAATATCACATTTCCGCCAATCACTAGATCTGATTTCTGCTATAAACAAAGTTTTCACGAATAACATTAATAACGTTTTTACAAGATAACCTTAAAAGCAGATTTGAATTTCACAATCAACAAAGCTCAAAGTTTCAAAAAGAATACGAACTTTTTAACGAACGCGTAGCTTTTAAGCAACCTTTCTATGTGACATGCTAGATCCGGTCATAACATCTAAGCCGGGTGTAGGGTGTTACATTTTATTGTATCAGAGCCAGGTTACAAAACTCGGCTGTGGAATGGGTCCAAAAACGTTTTTCAAAATCTGTTTGAAATATGGTTTAGAAAATATATATCTTTATAGGAAGTATGGCACCCCGAGTCTCCGGTACCAAATCCGTAAGTCCTCTTACTTTATCTGATGATATGATGTGATAATTGTAGAGAGAAAACTACTAGAGTTAGTGGTAGTGCACTGAAACTGTTAGCTATAGGAGTTAAGACTATAGAGACTGAAACAGTAGGACATTCGATCCGCAAAAACAACTCTTATACCTGTTTTCCATAAAACACTTGTTAATAAACATTGGAATTATAGACTGATTCATAAAATTCTTAATTAGATTAACTCGATTCAGCAGTATGAGTACCAGAGGAAGTGGACGAGGTACACGCGGTCGTGGTAAAGGCCGAGGTGCTAGGGCAGGATCCTCAGCATTAGGGCACATGCCTGAAATGGAAGCACCGGCATCGCCAGTTACAGAAGCGGGGTCTCATGACCGGACTGGAGGGGACGATGCTTTGTCCCAAGCAATGCTGCGAGTTTCGGAACGGGTTGCTGGAGCGAGTACTGGTTCAGTAGCCCGGGGATCCATTTTTGAGCGACTCCGGTCAAACGGGGCCGAAGTTTTTAGGGGCATTTCTGGTGTAGCCCGAATGTTGCGTAGAAATCTTGGTTAGGCGGTGGAGCGAATTATGGATGACCTAGGCGCATGAGAGAAACGAGAAATTGAAGGGGGCAGTGTCTCTACTGCGAGATGAGGCATACCAGCGGTGGCTCACTGTGAGGGAAGGTACACAAGCGGATCGTATAACCTGGGACTTCTTTAAAACAGTTTTCCAGGGAAAATATGTCGGGGCTAGTTATGTGGACGCCCAGAGGAAAGAATTTCTGAATTTAGTTCAGGGGAACAAATTCGTAGCAGAGTATGAGGCGGATTTTCTACGCTTGAGTCGTTACGCTCGGGGCATAGTCGCAACCGACTATGAGCGCTGTGTGCGGTTTGAGGATGGTCTACGGGTACTGATAGCTCCGCAGAGAGAAAGAGATTTTTCCACTTTGATTGAGAAGGCAAAGATTACCGAAGAGGTGAAACATTCTGAGAGACAAAATCGAGATAAGGAAAGGGGCAAGAATAAGAGAGGTTTTGGGTCTTCAGGTTCTTTTGGGGGATTTCAAAAGAGGCCTAGGTTGGATGGGCCAGCTCGAGTTGGGATGCCAATTGTTGTGGGTCGGTTGCAACCCTGTGTACAGTGTGGGAAAGTACATCCGGGGGAGTGCTGGAGAAGATCTGGTGGGTGTTTCAGATGTAGGTCTAGGAATCATCGAATAAAGGACTGTCCTCGGGAGCCGGTTCAGACGCAAGTAGTAGGTCAGAGGTTTGTGTAGCCAGAAAGAGGTGGTCAGCAGCCACCGAGACGTCGTGGTCCGCCCAGAGGGGGAAATGGGTTAGGACGTGGTCATGGAGCACCGGGCAGAGGTGTCGGTAATTCGGGTAATACAGATGTGAGGCAGTCAGGACTGGTTTATGCTTCTCGACGTCGAGAGGATGGCGACGCACCTGACGTCATAACCGGTACGTTTCTCATATTTGATGTGCCATTTACAGCTTTAATTGATTTTGGATCTACACACTCGTATGTTGCTTGTACTGTGTCTGGAACTCTGGGTATACAATTTGAGTTTGTTGATAGGGGAATGTCAGTAATTAGTCCTTTAGGACAATCTGTAGAGGTGAATAAACTGTTTGAGAATGTGCCTCTAGGAGTTCAAGGGGTTGTATTTCTGGCAGATTTGATGGAACTGTCGTTCGGTGAGTTTGATCTTATACTAGGCATGGACTGGTTAGTGAAACACCGTGCGAACTTGGATTGCGCTGCTAAGCATATGGTATTAAAGACCTCAGGGGACGAGGAAGTGATTGTGATAGGAGAGAGAAGGGATTATCTATCTAATGTAATTTCAGCGTTCAGGGCTGAGAAGTTGGTGCGTAAAGGTTGTGATGCGTTTATAGCTTATATCAACACAACTGATGCTGATAGTTTATCGATTGAGAATGTCAGGATCGTAAAGGAATTTCTGGACATATTTCCTGAAGAGCTTCCGGGGTTGCCCCCAAATCGCGAGGTCGAATTTGGCATTGAGCTGTTACCGGAAACGGCTCTGGTGTCCATCGCCTCTTATAGGATGATGCCGAAGGAGCTGGTAGAACTAAAGGCTCAGATCCAAGAGCTGTTGGATCGAGGATTTATCAGACCAAGTGTATCTCCGTGGGGAGCACCGATACTGTTCGTGAAGAAGAAGGATGGGTCAATGCGTATGTGCATTGACTATCATCAATTGAACAAGCTAACTGTTAAGAATAAATACCCGCTACCAAGGATTGACGATCTGTTCGATCAGCTGCGAGGAGCTTCAGTTTTCTCAAAAATAGATTTAAGATCGGGATATCATCAGCTAAGGGTCAAGGAGGAAGATATACACAAGACTGCATTTCAAACTCGTTATGGGCATTACGAGTTTCTGGTCATGCCGTTTGGATTAACCAATGCACCAGCTGCTTTTATGGATATGATGAATTTGATTTTCCAACCCTATCTTGATCGGTTCGTGGTGGTATTCATAGATGACATCTTGGTGTATTCAAGAACTGAGGAGGAGCATGATTCACATCTTTGGGTTGTGCTGCAGATATTGAGAGAAAAGCAACTTTACGCCAAATTCAGTAAGCGCAAGTTTTGGCTGAAGAAAGTGACATTTTTGGGGCATGTTGTGTCTGCCGAGGGGATTAGGGTTGATCCTCGAGAAGTTTAAGTTTGTATTGGATTGGAAGCCACAGAAGTCGTGATCGAGAGATCCAAGCTTTCAGGTTTGGCCGGGTACTACAGGCGGTTCGTCGAGGGGTTTTATTTAATTGCCACACCTCTAACTAAATTTCTGCGTAAGGGGGTACCGTTTGTGTGGACGGATAGGCAGCAAGAGAGTTTTGAGAGACTGAAGAATATTCTGACCAAAGCAGGTTTTGATTCGACTGACCGAGGTCGAGAGAATTCGTTGTCTACTATGATGCGTCGCACACAGGTTTGGGTTATGTGCTGATGCAAGAGGGGAAGGTAGTGGCGTATGCATCTCATCAACTAAGGCCACATGAGGTGAACTATCCCACTCACAACTTGGAACTAGCTGCAGTGGTGTTCGCGCTAAAGATATGGAGACATTACATGTATGGAGAAAAGTCGATTGTTTACACTGACCATAAGAGTCTGAAGTATCTCCTTACCCAAAAGGAGTTGAATCTCAGGCAGCGGGGGTGGATAGAGTTGCTAAAGGACTACGACTGCTCAATTGAGTATCATCCGGGCAAAGCCAATGTGGTGGCAGATGCACTAAGTCGGAAGGTGGTATCTGATTTGAGAGCAATGTTTGCTCATCTCAGCCTTTATGAGGATGGTAGTTTATTAGCAGAACTTCAGATGAAACCGACTTGGGTTAATCAGATTAAGGAGAAGCAGTTATTGGATGAGTCGTTAGATTCTCGCTTTTAGCAAGTGAAAAGTGGGGAGACGGTGGATTTTGGGCTGAATAGTAAAGGGGTGTTATGTTTCCGTGGAAGAATTTGTGTGACGAAGGACTCTGAGTTAAGACAGATGATTTTGCGGGAGGCGCATAGTAGCCCATACGCTATGCATCCCGGTGGAAAAAAGATGTACTGAGATTTACGTGAACTATATTAGTGGCCTAGACTGAAACGTGAGGTTACCGACTTTGTCAGCAAGTGTTTGACATGTCAGCAAGTGAAGGCTGAGCATCAACTACCTTCGGGACTACTGCAACCTGTAAAGATTCCACTCTGGAAATGGGAGAGGATAACAATGGATTTTGTTAGTGGGCTACCCCTGACGCCTACTAAGAAAGATTCAGTGTGGGTGATTGTTAACCGGTTGACTAAGTCCGCACACTTCATACCGGTTCGCACTGACTACTCGCTGCAGAAGTTGGCCAAGTTGTACGTGGCAGAAATTGTGAGGCTGCATAGGGTACCAGTGTCTATTATCTCAGACAGGGACCCCAAATTCACATCTCAGTTCTGGAAAGTGTTACATGAAGCATTGGGTACAAGACTAGACTTCAGCACAGCATTCCACCCACAGACTGATGGTCAGTCGGAGAGGCTAATTCAGATTCTGGAAGACATGTTAAGGAGCTGTGTGATCGACTTCAGAGGTAGTTGGGAGGATTACTTACCCTTAGTAGAATTTGCGTATAACAACAACTACCAATCCAGCATTCAGATGGCACCCTACGAGGCGTTATATGGTCGAAGGTGACCTACCCCTACGTGTTGGACAGAATTGGGCGAGCGATGGTTGTTGGGCCCAGAATTGATTTCGGAAACTGAGGAGAAGGTAAAGTTGATTCGGGGCCGGTTAAAATATGCTTCTGATAGATAGAAGTCATATGCGGATCTGAAGCGTAAGGAGATAGAGTACTCAGTGGGGGATTATGTCTTCTTGAAGGTCTCACCTTGGAAGAAGATTTTGAGATTTGGACGGAAGGGCAAGTTGAGCCCCAGGTTCATCGGGCCTTATCGGGTAGTGAAGCGTGTAAGACCGGTCGCTTATCAGCTTGAGTTGCCCCCGGAGTTGAATTAGATACATGATGTATTCCATGTTTCAATGCTGAGGCGCTACGTTCTGATCCTTCTCATGTAGTGCCAGTGGAGGAAATCGAAGTGAGGTATGATCTGACATTCGAAGAAGAACCGGTACGGATTTTGGATTGCGAGGTGAAAGTGCTGAAGAGGAAATATGTTCCATTAGTCAAGGTATTATGGCGTAACCATGGTTCAGAGGAAGCCACGTGGGAGCCGGAGGAGGCAATACGACAGCAATATACTCACCTCTTTTGATCAGGTAAATTTCGAGGCCGAAATTTCTTTAAGGGGGTAGAACTGTAACATCCTAAAATTTAGGGGTCTGTAATATTTGTGTAATTGCATGTTATGGTTGCTCTGTGGGTTGTTTGGGTGTGTTTGGGGGTCCTAGGGAGGCTCGGGTTCGAGCCCAAGCCCTGGTGAAATTTTTTTTTTGGGGCACTTTAGTGGGGAGAGCTAGCAGAAGCTGGACTTAAGGAAATTTGTTAGTGTTTTGCTAGCACAAGTGGAGCATGTGGCAAGGTGGTGTGGCGTCAAGGGGAGTGCAAGGATGTTGGAGGTTCGAATCTCACAAGTGTTATTTTGGTGGCTATTATTTTGTGTTTGGGAGAGGAAGAAGCAGAGTTGAGTTCAAACTCTGCCAGGGTGGTTGAAGAATGAGTCAAATGGTTTGAATGGGAGGTGGAGAGGAAATGTAGGAGGAAATTGGGGAGGAAAACGTGGAAGTGATGATGTGGGGAGTGTTTGGCCGAATGTGGAGTGTGTGGGAGGAGAATTTCGGTGTAGAGGGGTCACTTAGTAGCATATTCGGTTTTGAATAGTTAGTGTGCCGATTTTTTCTAAAGTGTTCTTTTGTGAGTTTTTGACCTTTTTGCATTTTCGGTGATAGCATTTCGGGACACATTGCTTCAATTTTTTCTTGCCGAAACCCCAAGCTTGCTATTCTCTATTCTTTCTTTTTCTCATCTTCTTCAAAACATTTTTCTTTACTTACTAGTGCCTGAACAGTATTGGCCGAATTTTTCCCCAACCCCTTTTTCTTCCTATAGCCGAATCTTTTCTACACCTACCATTTGGGCTTGTGTTCTTCGATTGGTTTTCATTTTGTTTTAGCCTCCATAGTCGTACCTTGAGTTCTTTTGGGTTTGCTGCTAGTGCCGAATCTTGTCATTCCATTTGGCTCATCCTTTGTATTAAGGTAATGGTTCTTCTTCTTCCACTTCTTTCGTTCTTTCTTCTCTTGATTTTGTTTAAGCCGAAACTCTCACCTCTTGGCTAAGCCGAACTTAACCACTCGTTTCTACTATGAACCTCTTTTGTTCTCTTTTGGTTAGGGCCGAATCCTCCAAGGTGCAAACTCAAATCTTGTTTGTTCAATCTGCTTCGTGATTTTCTTCAATTGTTCGTAAGTGGGAGCATGGCCGATTAGGGGTCGAAGTTTCCCTTATCTTGCTGAGTTTCTTAAGGCCGAATAGCCTTGTCTTTGTGAACTTGGAACAACGGTTTTGACTTAAGTTCCTTTGTTAGGGACCCAACTTCAGCTCATCGAAGGGAGTAATCAAGCGTTTTAGTATAGCAATGAGTTGTCGTCGGGGTTGGTAACTACGGTGGGTCGTTATCAATCTCAATTTTGGGGAGTAGTGTGGATTAAGACTAATCGTTAGCTATTGTGATCTCAGGTGTTTGGGAAGTGCCGAGTACCGCAAACCCGTAAACAGGTGTGTAATCTCACACCCTTCTGGATAAATGCTTGCAACGTTCTGTGACTCGGTCGAAAGCCGAAAAGCCAATAAACTGGCAAACGTGACTGCTCAAGCGTGCGAGCGCTCGTAGTGGAAAATCGAGATGCAAATGTTGGCGGTAAGTCATCGAGAGTGTCACGAGCACTCTCGCGAAACTGAGGCTGTAACGATCCAAATCGGGCTGAACGGGCCCAATGGGCTAACTGGTCCACTTGGGCGAAATTGGTGTAAAATTGTCAATGGATAAGTGCAGTTACGAAATCTAAAAATCTGAGACCGAAACTACGTGTAATGGGCCACACGAGCGTGTGGGCCCGTTTGGGCCTGAAATGGATTTCAGGCCCAATAGTTCCGTAGAGACCCAAAAAGGGCCCTGTGTCGCTCAAGGCGACAGTAGGCCTTCGGAAAGGCCGTTAGATGATAAAATTATTGAAGTACCCCTGGAGGGTAAATTACCGAAATACCCCTAGAGGGTAAATTACTGAAATACCCCTGGAGGGTAAATGACCGTTATACCCTAGATTATGGTTGGTTACCATGTATATGCTTTATTTACACTTTTGTATGTATGATGCATTGCATTTATATTATGTTGCATGGGTTGGATTGATGATCGGAGGAGGTGTATTCTGGTGGCTCTGCCACAATCTGTGTAGTGGCTATGCAACGTATATTCTGTTATTCTGGTGGCTCCGCCACAAATTCTGTGATTAGTAGCTTGTCTGCCATATTGGTGTGTAGGGCTGGGTGGGTTGACTTAGTCCCCACAGGTGTGTAGGGTTGGTACGGGGGTGTGTAGCGGATGGATTATTGGGTTGGGCTGCATTACATTATTTGCATTATCATGTTTATAGGGCTAAGGCCCAGATTGTTATCGAATAGGGCTTCGGCCCAGTCTGCTTCTGTATGGGCTCGGGCCCAGTTAATGACCGATTAGGGGATTACACACTGAGTTCTCGTAACTCACCCCTCTGCTTTAACCTTGCAGGTGATCCCCAGCGTTAGAGGATTTAGAGTTGCGGTGGACTCTGTGGTGGCCATACGTCGGAGTATTTCTCACGAACTTTAGTAAACTTCATTTTTGCTTTATTTTAAGATTATTTTAATTTGGGTTTAATATTTTGTAATAAGGCCATTGGACTTTAATTTTTCTTTTAAACTTTCATTTCAGTCGTATTCAAACTATAAATGATTAAACTCCAGGTTTTCTTAAAACGTCACTAACTATTTTCAAACTATCACATTTCCGCCAATCACTAGATCTGATTTCTGCTATAAACAAAGTTTTCGTGAATAACATTAATAACGTTTTTACAAGATAACATTAAAAGCAGATTTGAATTTCACAATCAACAAAGCTCGAAGTTTCAAAAAGAATACGAACTTTGTAACGAACGCACAGCTTTTAAGCAACCTTTCTATGTGACATGCTAGATCCGGTCATAACGTCTAGGCCGGGTGTAGGGTGTTACATTAGGTACTCTGTATTGGTGATGGATGACATACTGATGGCTTAAGATCTTGCATGTGTTGCGGACTCTCTAAAGCTTGTGTGAGCAGCATCGGGTGTCAGTTAATGTCCTAGTGTTCACTCTAATGATCATTTCTCTTTCGTGTATCTAAAGTTGGTTTATTAATGTTCTCCAGGCCAAGAAATTGTTTATATATTAAATCATGATTTCATGACATGGTGAATTTGATGGTGTGAGTATTACAGGTTATGCTGTCTCGACTATTTGAGATAGGTGAAATATAAGGAAAGATGTTATATTATAATTTTTGGGTATTATTATATCTAAATTATCAAGTACAAAATATTTAATTTCACGAACTTACTATGCTTTGTATGAGCCTACCTCGTTTTGGTTTTATTATTGTAGATCTATCGGAATCGTGACGTCGATTGGATCAGCTTAGGAGATCACACACTATCCACTATCATTTCGATAGTTTTTTTGTTCCTTTTGGTATGGTTAAAAGTGGCATGTAATTAGGGTATCCTTATGTATATATTTTGAAACATCTAGTTGATGAGGAACTTAAGGTTTAATGGTAGCTTGTAATTGCCATTTTGGTACTTGGTTAATGTGGTTGGCATAATATGTGAATTAATGGTAGCTAGTATTTGGTATTTGGTATTTGGTGAATTTGAAATGGTTATTATATGTTTTAGATAAGGCTTTCATGCTTTTTAGGATGGATGTTAATGAATTGGTATGTATAAGCTATTGTGAAGTGTGAGTTTGTGGTAGTTGTTTATGGTTTAGATTAATGTTTGAATTGTGGTACCAATTACGACATATTGGTTAGGCACATGGAATGATTGTTAATTGGTATGTTATGGCTTGTGTTGGCACATTTTGGATAGGTTTAGTTTATGGTTATTGTATTTCTTGGTGCTCAAGCATTTGAATATGATTTAGCTTGTTTTTTAAGGAAATTTTGGGCATACACGGGCTGCCACACGGTCGTGTAACATCCCGAAATTGGGCCTAGTAGGATTGGGCCCAATTGGCCTTGATTTAAAATTTTTAGAGAACAAGAGATCGGCTTAAATGGAAGTTGGATCTATTGGATAAGTGATTTTGGAAGGTTAGAAGGCTTCTATGAAATCCCGGGATCGAACTTTGGCTTTAGGGAAATTTTGGTTTTAGGTGAAAAAAACCCTGGAAGTTGGCAGGTATGCCTTAAGAATAAAATGTGGGGAAAAATGACACAAGTGGAGGTGTGGTGTAGTGGCAAAGTGACGCCATTTAGAGGCAAGGGAGTGACGCCACAAGGAAGGAAGGAGGTCCAAGGTTCAAGTCTTGGCTCTTGCATTTTGGTTTTCTTTTTACTTGGACCTCAGAATTTGGCTATAGATTTATATTTAGTTGCGCATGGTTTAAGACACAAGAGGAGCTTGTGGCCAAGTGGCTAGCAGCGTGGATTATGTTGCAAGGGAGCCTGGGTTCGAATCTCATGAGAAGCAAGGGAGTATTTATTTTATGGTGCTGGACGGGAAGAGTTTGATTGAATTTAAACTCTCATTGTGAAGGATCCCACATCGGAAAGATACAAAGAAGGAAGGTGAAGAGCTAGCTATATAAAGAGCATTCCAGGAGGAGGGTTGACACACCTTGGAAGGCGTTTGGGCACAGGAGTGGTCGGAGCGCGGATTAACACCAGAGTCCTATCAGGTGTGTAACTCTCTCTCTACTCTAGGTAGAGCGGCAAATGCCGAAGTCGATCACGGCAATAGTAGCCACACGAGCGCGCGAGCGCACGTGTGGGGCTTCGATGCGATAGTTGAGGCCATCGATGTAGTATTCTTGTGGGTTGGGTCGCTTGGGGCGTGATGGGCGAAGGGGCCCAATGGGCCCGTGGGCCCAATATAGTAAAATGTATGATGGTGTAGTATATAGTGAACTAGACTAGGTGGAACTTATATACATGGCTAGATTTGTGCTAGGTGGGCCACACGACGGCGTGTGGGCTGAATGGGCGAAATTGGGCTTTAGGCCCAATAGTCCATTTCGACCAAAAATGGTAGTTGGGTCGCTCGGGGCGACACTGGGCCTTTGGAAAGGCCATTCCAGGTACGAAATTACTGAAATGCCCTTGGTGGGTAAATTACCGATATACCCTTGGTGGGTAAATTACGAAAATGCCCTTGGTGGGTAAATTACCGATATGCCCTTGGTGGGTAAATTACGAAAATGCCCTTGGTGGGTAAATTACCGATATACCCTTGGTGGGTAAATTACGAAAATGCCCTTGGTGGGTAAATTACCGATATACCCTTGGTGGGTAAATTACGAAAATGCCCTTGGTAGGTAAAATTACGGTTATACCCTTAGAGGTTGATTAGGGTGATTATGTTGTTTTATGTCCTGTCGATTATGATGGTAATTCATGTTATACTTATATTTGATATATGTCTAGCATACATGACATCTGCATACACGAATTATTATGTCATATTGCATGGGTTATATGAGTGGAGGGGCGAGATTAATTGTGCCGACGGGCACCAAGTGTTTTGGTAACACATTGTGACTACGGTCACCGAGAGGTTTGGCACCTCCAGAGGTTTGGTACCTCATAGCGACTCGTCCTCGTGGTTAACACCACCGTGGGGTTGGCCCCACTTGAGATATGGGATAAATCGCGGTGATTTGGTATCACACGATGGGTTGGCCCCATCAATTGATTCGTGTCTCACGGACACCGGTGTTTTGGTAACACATCGTGACTACATGTCACCAGTGGTTTGGCACCACCAGTGGTTTGGCACCACATGTATTGACGGATATTGTGACTTTAAGTCACCAGTGGTTTGGCACCACCAGTGGTTTGGTACCACATGTATTGACGGATATTGTGACTTTAAGTCACCAGTGGTTTGGCACCACCAGTGGTTTGGTACCACACGGGGTAGAAAAAGGAGTTGCGGATGGCTAGGTTTGGGTGCATGATATGCATATTTTCATATGAAATTGTGTAAGGGCCTGTTGGATGGGGATTTACACACCGAGTCTCGATGACTCACCCTTAGTTAAATTTTGCAGGTAATCATTAGATCGCTGGATTTGGGAGTGAGGTGGACTCGTGGAGGCCATACATATGTTCACTGTAAATTCGTTTCTTTTATTTGGACTTATTTTTATTTGAGTTTTTGTTATGTAATAAGGCCTTGGGTATTTTATTTGGTTTCAAATTTTCAATTTGTTTATTGCTTGTTATTAAATGATCAATATGGGATTTTCCTAAAATGATAATAAACCATTTCTTATTCAAAATTACTTAAACTCGATTTCTCACCACAACTATAAAGAATATGAGCTTTTTAACGAATGCACAGTTTTTAGACATTCCTTTCATGTGACATGCCAGATTCGGTCGTAACGTTTAGGCCGTGTAACACCCTGAAAATTTGAGTAATTTATTTTCTATGTGTGCTTTGAGTAATTATTCTAGAAAGTAAAATTTTCTGATTTATTTTCGTGGTTAGTATAGTCTGAAGAAGGATTTAAAATTTTTTTAGAAGGAATATTATTAATTTTAAGAAATTATTTATGGAAGTGGATTAGTGACTTTGACACATAAATTAATTTAAGTGTCAAAGTGAGGCATAAGATGAATTATTGGACAAGTGGTGATGGCGCATGAGCTTGTGCATGAGGTTGAAGGTTCGAATCCCATGTTTAGCATCTAGGTGAATTTTATTTTGAATTTTTATGCACCAATATAGCAAGTGTCGGCCAAGAGCATATATGGAAGGTGTTGACTTGTTATTTTTGGTTAGAATATCAAAGGAATAAGGAAAATTTGAACTTAAGGAAGGGTATCAAGAAAATAAGGAAAGGTGTGAAGATATGAGGCAAGAATCAAGGAATTATTTTGGAAACAATATCTTGGTCATTAGACCATGCATTTGGACGACATCATGGCAAAAGAAGGGAGCCGAATTTTTGGTGATAGTTGGCTAGGAATTTTGGTTTTGTTTTGGTCATTTTTTTTAGTGCATAGTTTTGCAAATTCTCTCAACCTCTCTCCTGGGCGAATTTGATCCTTGGTAAGCCTTGTTAATTTTTGACCATTTGGTCATTTTTGCACATCAATTGGTATTCTTTGTGCCTTATTTTCATTAGTGCCGAAAATCATCTACACCAAAAGCTTTTCTCTTTCTCTTTTCTCTCACCATTGCCGAATATCCATCTCTCTCTCAAGCTCATCTTTTTATTTTCTTTTCTTCTATTCATTTTGAAATCAAAGCAACATCATCATCATCTTTCTCTTATTTTATTTCTTTTCAATCGAAATTCTCTCCACCTACACTTTCATGGCCGAATGCTAAAGTGTTTATAAGCCAAATTATTTTCTCTTCTCCTTAATCTTTCATAGCCGAAACTTTCATCAATCAACCACCATTCTCAATTCTTTCTTTCGACGTGGAGATTAGGTAAGAGATTCTTTTCGCTTCGATTAGTTAATAGTGATTATAGCGAATATTGATGGTGGTTTGAAGGCTTTATTAGATCAAAATAAACGTTCATTTTATTAACGTTTATTTTGTTAAACTTTAGTGCGATAACGGAAGTTGGAATCAAGAAGTCGTGGGTGACACAAATCGTAGGAATCGATTTTTGTGGTAAGGAAATCATATCTTTAAACCTTGGTATTTTTGAAAATTTATCTTAGATTGGATTAACGATCTTTGTCTTTGAAGACATTCAAAATAGGGAAGAAAAGGGCGGTGTTTAGCCTTCGGAAGAGGAGGTTCATTATTCCCTAAGTACAAGCAAAGGACTATTCGGGAAATCCGGGATTTTCCACCGGGTTGTGGACGTTCAACCGAGGAAAATCAACTGTTCAAGTCGTTCGTACTCCCGAACCATTATTTGTTCGTGGATTCGATTCGATTAGCGAACCATCGATCGGAGAAAAATCGCAAGTAGAAGTCTTACGAAAATCCGAGGGTAAATTTCTAGATCGCTATATTTAGATCGGTTTTATTATAGATTATAGTGTTTTAATTAACACAATACGTATAGGTGTTGAAGAGCGGGAAAGTTTAGTTCTCTCCATAACCAGGTGTGTAACTTCACACTCATTTTTGGGTTGGACATCATGTTGTAAGTTACGTGATAAATTCAGTAAAATAGTAAAAACGGGAAAAATACGTAGTAACTCATATTTTTGAGTAAATGCATGAAAACGGTTAAAACCGAGAAGATAAAATGGGCCGATAATACTCTAGTTCGATAAAATGGGCCGATAATACTCTAGTTCGATAAAATGGGCCGATATTACTCTAGTTCGATTAAATGGGCCGAAAATACTCTATTTCGATAAATTGGGCTAAAATGGGCCAAAGTCACTAAACTACTAAATGGGCTAGTTGATAAATTGTTTATATGAGCCTAATGAAGGGTTAATTGATAAGCCCACCGATGATATGGATTAATGAAAATCTGTTATATGATTATATTTGTTATATACGCATGATTGCATGGGGTGGGTTATATGAAGAGAAGAATGGCCGGCCTTGCCACAATATGGCTCATTGCCTCTAGTTCGGTGGCTCGCCACAAATTCGCTAAATGCCTCTAGTTCGGTGACAATGTCACAATCTAGTTCTGTGAGTGCACTACAAAATTATTTAAGGGCTTTAAGCCCATGATTGGTGTGTTTGGCGGGGTGGGTTGACTTGATCCCCACAGGTGTGTTGGTTGGTACGGGGGTGATAGCGGATGGATTCTAGGTTGGTTTGGGAAATTCATATTTCATGCATTCTTTTCTTTAAATTATGTTACTTTACGATGTATGGTTGAAATCTGTTAATGGGCTCAAGCCCAAAGATGATATCTTGACGATCGGCCTAAAAATGGTGGTAAGTGAGTTGCACACTCGAGTTCTTTGTAACTCACCCAATTTTTATTAACCATTTCAGGTAATGGAAATTGACGTGGACTTGGGCCGGAGATGACTTGGTGGAGGCCATACTACGAATTTGGGTTTTTTTTTTTTTTATAAACTATGACTTTATTTAAGTTTTTATTTTAATTGCTATTATTGGGTTGATGTAATAAGGCCTCTTATTATGTTTTATGGTTTTATTGTGTGGATGATTTAAATTTTATTTCTAAACTCTTAATATGGTTTTATCTCAAATATGTTAAGTTTTCTTAAGAACATTGGTTTTATAACAAAAAGTTTTGTAGCACTATTTTATCTTAACCCTATGAAAATAAACGAATGTATGATTGGTGTGACAAACCAAATCTTGTCTAAACGCATAGACCGGGTTTGGGGTGTTACATTTAGTGGTATCGAGCTCGGTTTCAAAACTCGGTGTGGTTTGGGTTCAATAAAGAAATTTGTTTGAAAATAATTTCTAGAGTTTTGATTAAAGGTAGTATGGCACCATGAGCATCCAGCGCCAAGTCAAGTAAGTATCAGATATCTGTATGTTTATTATCATTGTGATATGATTATAAGAAACACTCTAGAACTTCTAGTTTTAGGTGTTAAAACCGTAGAGATTGAGACAATAGGATATTGATACGAAAACACTCTATCTCTTTCATATCATAAGACATCGTTAATAAACAACTGAAATATTATTCTGATTTATAAAACTCTTAATCAGATTAAATCGAATTAGTCGCCATGAGCACTAGAGGACGTGGTCGTGGACGTGGTAGGCGTGGCCGTGGTAGAGGACGAGGTGTTAGGGGCGCAATCGATGTGCCGGGTCATATGTCGGAAATGGATGCACTCGCATCACTCGAGAGTGAGACGGGATCGCGCGACCATATGGAAGAGGATAATCTTTGTGACACGAGCAATGCCGCGCGAGTACTTGAAAGGGTCGCTGGATCCAGAATCGACCAACCGCTCGTGGGTCGATATCGGAGCGATCGAAATCCGGTGGAGTGAGGTTTTCGAGAGGTGTCTCGTGTAGCTCCCAATGTCGCTGAATATTGGCTTGAGGCAAGAGAGCGAATTATGGACGATCTTGAGTGCACTGTGTGGAACAAAAGTTAAGAGGAGCGGTATCTTTGTTGAGAGACGAAGCTTACCAATGGTGGCTTACTATCCGAGAAGGCACCGATGTCGCTTTGGTTAATTGGGAGTTCTTTAAGGCTTCCTTTCAAGGGAAATATGTGGGAACAAGCTATGTGGATGCCCGAAGGAAGGAATTTTGAACTGGTGCAAGGAAATAAGACGGTGGCAGATATGGTGAAGTTCTTACGTTTGAGTCGCTATGCTCGAACGATAGTGGCAACGGACCATGAGCGTTGTGTGCGCTTCGAGGACGGTTTGAAAGACGAGTTGCGGGTTCTGATAGCCCCACAACAAGTTAGAACTTTTGCCGCTCTTGTGGAGAAGGCTAAGATAGCCGAAGAGGCTAAGAACTCGGAACGTCAAAATCGGGAGCAAATTCGAGGCAAGAAAGATCTGAAGCATTCGGGTTCTTCGAGAAGATTCTGAAGAGAGCCGGAATGAGGAACCGGCTCAAGGAAGAGCACCAGTAGCTGTTAATCAGAGTCGGGATTGTGCTGAATGTGGGAAAAGACATTCCGGAGAATGTTGGAGGAAAACGGGTGCTTGCTATAAATGTGGATCGACGGAGCATCAATATAGGAGTTGCCCTCGACGTATGGATACAACTCAAGAAGTTCGTGCTACTGATGCACCACCGGCAAGAGGAGTTCAGCAACCACCGAGAGGTCGGGGACCGTGTCGTGGTGGTAATGGGGCCGACGTGGTCAAGGTGCGCGTGGTCGAGGCAATGGTCCTAGAGGCAACGCGGATGCAAGACAGCCAGGATTGGTGTATGCGGTCAGACGTCGTGAGGATGGCAATGCACCTGATGTGATAACTGGTACGTTCTTCATTTCTGATGTACCCGTTATTGCCTTGATAGATATTGGTTCTACTCATTCGTACATTGCTAGCACCATAATGGAAACTTGAAATTAGACTCAAATTTCCGATAAAGAGATGAGGTGATTAGTCCCTTAGGTCGATCGGTGGTGGTTAATAAATCTGTTTAGAGACGTGTGCCCTTAGTTATTCAAGGAGAAACATTCTTGGCAAATTTGATGGAATTGCCTTTTGGCGAAGTCGATATCATTACGGGCATGGATTGGTTGGTTAAGCACCGCGCAATTGGACTGTGTCTTGAAAAGCGGATGTTGATAAGAACCGCGGAGGATAAGGAGATAGTTATGATAAGCGAGCGGAGAAATTTCTTGACAAACATGATTTACTGCGTTAAAGGCGAGAAGTTGGTACGAAAAGGATATGGAGCATTTTTAGCATTTATTAGTGCTTTAGATGCCAAAGAGTCATCGATGGAAGATGTGAGAAGCGGTGAAGGAATTTTCGGATGTTTTTCTGAAGAACTTTCTGGTGTACCTCAGATCGGGAAGTGGAATTTGGTATTGAGCTTATGCTCCTAATCGCTCCAGTGTCCATTGCTCCTTATAGAATGGCACCGAAGGAGTTGTCGAGCTTAAAGCCCAAATTCAAGAACCGCTAGATCGGGGTTTTATTCGACCGAGTGTGTCTCCGTGGGGAGCACCGGTTTTGTTTGTTAAGAAGAAGGATGGGTCAATGCGTATGTGTATCGATTATAGGCAATTGAATAAGTCGACGATCAAGAATCGGCCCTCGCCGAGGATTGACGACTGTTTGATCAATTGAAGGAGCTTCTATTTTCTCCAAGATTGATTTAAGGTCGGGTTACCACCAGCTTAAGGTGAAAGAAGCGGATATTCACAAGGCAATGCGTTCGAACCCGTTACGGACACTATGAGTTTTTAGTGATGCCGTTTGGGTTGACCAATGCACCAATTGCATTTATGGATATGATGAACCGGGTCTTTCAACCATTCTTAGATCGGTTTGTGGTGGTATTCATAGATGACATTCGGTTTATTCGAGGAGCGAAGAAGAACATGACTCGCATTTGCGGATTGTATTGCAAGTGCTTGAGATAATCATTGTATGCCAAATTCGGTAAATGTGAATTTTGGTTAAGAGAAGTGACTTTCTTGGGTCATGTGGTATCACCGAAGGAATAAGGGTGGATCCTCGGAAGATTGAGGCGGTATTGGATTGGAAACCACCGAAGTCGGTAGTGAGATCGGAGTTTCTTGGGTTTGGTGGATATTATAGGACGCTTTGTTGAGGGGTTCTCATTGATTGCTGCACCTCTAACTAAGCTTTTGCGGAAGGAGTGTTGTTTTATATGGACCGATAAACAACAAGAAAGTTTCGAGAGAGATTGAAGAAGGTTTTAACGGAAGCGCGGTATTGATTCAACCCGAGGTGGGAAGGAGTTTACTGATTTATTGTGATGCGTCACATACGGGTTTAGGCTGCGTATTGATGCAAAGTGGGAAAGTTGTAGCTTACGCTTCTCGTCAATTGAGACCGCACGAAGTGAACTACCCTACTCATGATTTGGAGTTAGCAAAGCAGTGGTCTTTGCCTTAAAGATTTGGAGGCATTACCTCTATGGTGAAAAGTCTATCATCTATACGGACCACAAGAGCCTTAAGTATCTTCTTACTCGGAAGGAGTTAAACTTGAGACAACGAAGATGGGTGGAGTGTTAAAGGACTATGATTTCTCAATTGAGTATCATCCTGGAAAGGCTAATGTGGTGGCGGATGCATTAAGTCGTAAGGTGGTATCGATTTGAGAGCTATGTTTGCCCATTTGAGTTTGTATGAGGATGGTAGTTTGGTAGCGGAACTTCAAGTGAAACCTCGTGGTTGGATCAAATCAAGGAAAAACAGATATTAGATGAGAAGTTGAGACTTCTAATTCAACAAGTGGAAAATGGTGGGATAGAGGATTTTGGTATGAACATGGAAGGTGTGTTGTGCTTTCGTGGAAGAGTCAGTATGCCTAGGGACTCGAGATATGAGGCAAATGATTTTAAGTGGAGGCGCATAGTAGTCCTTATGCTATGCATCCCGGAGGAAATAAGATGTATCGGGATCTTCGTGAGCGGTTTTGGTGGCCTGGATTGAAGCGGAGATTTGAATTTGTGGGAAAATGCTTAACTTGTCGCCAAGTGAAGGCGGAGCATCAATTGCCGTCAGTCTTTGCAACCAGATTAAGATTCCCCTTTGGAAATGGGAGCGGATAACAATGGATTTTGTTAGTGGGTTACCTTTAACACCTACTAAGAAAAATTCTGTTTGGGTAATTGTTGATCGTTTGACGAAGACTGCTCATTTTCTACCAGTGCGTACGGACTACTCGTTGCAGAAGTTGGCGAAGCTGTATGTATCCGAAATCGTGAGGTTGCATGGGGTACCTGTATCGATTATATCGGATCGGGATCCTAGGTTTACATCTCGATTTTGGAAAGCTTTGCATGAAGCCTTGGGTACAAAGCTTAATTTTAGTACGGCTTTTCATCCTCAGTCTGATGGTCAGTCGGAGAGAGTGATTCAGATTCGGAAGACATGTTAAGGGGATGTAATCGACTTCAAAGGTAGTTGGGAGGATTTTCTACCGTTAGCGGAATTTGCGTACAACAGCACTACCGATCTAGCATTCAGATGGCACCCTACGAGGCATTGTATGGTCGTGAGGTGTCGTTCTCCTATTTGTTGGACCGAATTGGGTGATCGGCGATTGTTAGGACACGAGATGATTTCAAAGCGGAAGAAAAAGTGAAAGTTATTCGAGCACGGTTAAAGGAAGCTTCGGATAGATGAAGTCGTATGCGGATCTCAAGCGTAAAGAGATCGAGTATGCCGTAGGAGATCAAGTCTTCCTGAAGGTCTCACCTTGGAAAAGATATTCAGATTCGGGAAGAAGGGCAAGTTGAGTCCTAGATACATTGGACCATATCGTGTGGTGAAACGAGTTGGTCCGAGTGGCTCTATCAGATTGAGTTACCTCGGAATTGAGCCAAATTCATAATGTTTTCCATGTGTCCATGTTGAGGCGCTATAGATCGGATCCTTCGCACATAGTACCAGGTAGAAGAAGTGGAGTTGAATTTGGATTTGTCTTTTGAGGAGGAACCAAAGTGGAAATCTTAGACCGAGACGTGAAGGTGCTAAGAAAGAAGACTGTGCCGTTGGTCAAAGTGTTGTGGCGTAACCACGGAGTGGAGGAAGCTACGTGGGAGCCTGAGGATGCAATTCGGCAACAATACCCTCACCTTTTTCAGCCAGGTAAATTTCGAGGACGAAATTTTCTTTTAGGGGGGTAGAGTTGTAACACCCTGAAAATTTGAGTAATTTATTTTCTATGTGTGCTTTGAGTAATTATTCTAGAAAGTAAAATTTTCTGATTTTATTTTCGTGGTTAGTATAGTCCTGAAGAAGGATTTAAAATTTTTTTAGAAGGAATATTATTAATTTTAAGAAATTATTTATAGAAGTGGATTAAGTGACTTTGACACATAAATTAATTTAAGTGTCAAAGTGAGGCATAAGATGAATTATTGGACAAGTGGTGATGGCGCATGAGCTTGTGCATGAGGTTGAAGGTTCGAATCCCATGTTTAGCATCTAGGTGAATTTTATTTTGAATTTTTATGCACCAATATAGCAAGTGTCGGCCAAGAGCATATATGGAAGGTGTTGACTTGTTATTTTTGGTTAGAATATCAAAGGAATAAGGAAAATTTGAACTTAAGGAAGGGTATCAAGAAAATAAGGAAAGGTGTGAAGATATGAGGCAAGAATCAAGGAATTATTTTGGAAACAATATCTTGGTCATTAGACCATGCATTTGGACGGCATCATGGCAAAAGAAGGAGCCGAATTTTTGGTGATAGTTGGCTAGGAATTTTGGTTTTTGTTTTGGTCATTTTTTTAGTGCATAGTTTTGCAAATTCTCTCAACCTCTCTCCCTTGGCCGAATTTGATCCTTGGTAAGCCTTGTTAATTTTTGACCATTTGGTCATTTTTGCACATCAATTGGTATTCTTTGTGCCTTATTTTCATTAGTGCTTAGAAAATCATCTACACCAAAAGCTTTTCTCTTTCTCTTTTCTCTCACCATTGCCGAATATCCATCTCTCTCTCAAGCTCATCTTTTTATTTTCTTTTCTTCTATTCATTTTGAAATCAAAGCAACATCATCATCATCTTTCTCTTATTTTATTTCTTTTCAATCGAAATTCTCTCCACCTACACTTTCATGGCCGAATGCTAAAGTGTTTATAAGCCAAATTATTTTCTCTTCTCCTTAATCTTTCATAGCCGAAACTTTCATCAATCAACCACCATTCTCAATTCTTTCTTTTCGACGTGGAGATTAGGTAAGAGATTCTTTTCGTTTCGATTAGTTAATAGTGATTATAGCCGAATATTGATGGTGGTTTGAAGGCTTTATTAGATCAAAATAAACGTTCATTTTATTAACGTTTATTTTGTTAAACTTTAGTGCGATAACGGAAGTTGGAATCAAGAAGTCGTGGGTGACACAAATCGTTGGAATCGATTTTTGTGGTAAGGAAATCATATCTTTAAACCTTGGTATTTTTTGAAAATTTATCTTAGATTGGATTAACGATCTTTGTCTTTGAAGACATTCAAAATAGGGAAGAAAAGGGCGGTGTTTAGCCTTCGGAAGAGGAGGTTACGTTATTCCCCTAAGTACAAGCAAAGGACTATTTCGGGAATCGGGATTTTCCACCGGGTTGTGGACGTTCAACCGAGGAAAATCAATTGTTCGAAGTCGTTCGTACTCCCGAACCATTATTTGTTCGTGGATTCAATTCGGTTAGCGAACCATCGATCGGAGAAAAATCGCAAGTAGAAGTCTTACGAAAATCCGAGGGTAAATTTCTAGATCGCTATATTTAGATCGGTTTTATTATAGATTATAGTGTTTTAATTAACACAATACGTATAGGTGTTGAAGAGCGGGAAAGTTTAGTTCTCTCCATAAACGGTGTGTAACTTCACACTCATTTTGGGTTAGATTTCTAATGTTGTAAGTTACGTGCGATAAAATCGTGAAAGTAGTAAACTTCGGAAATTATGTAGTAATTGATACTTTTGTGAAAATACATGAAAGCGGTTAAAACCAAGAAATATGCAGAAAAAGCTATTAAATTGATAAAATGGGCGATAATACTCTAGTTCGATAAAATGGGCCGATAATACTCTAGTTCGATTAAATGGGCCGATAATACTCTAGTTCGATTAAATGGGCGATAATACTCTAGTTCGATTAAATGGGCGATAATACTCTAGTTCGATAAAATGGGCGATAATACTCTAGTTCGATTAAATGGGCGATAATACTCTAGTTCGATTAAATGGGCGATAATACTCTAGTTCGATAAAATGGGCGATAATACTCTAGTTCGATTAAATGGGCGATAATACTCTAGTTCGATTAAATGGGCGATAATACTCTAGTTCGATTAAATGGGCCGATAATACTCTAGTTCGATAAAATGGGCGATAATACTCTAGTTCGATTAAATGGGCGATAATACTCTAGTTCGATAAAATGGGCGATAATACTCTAGTTCGATTAAATGGGCGAAAATACTGTTTCGATAAATTGGGCTAAAATGGGCCAAAGTCACTAAACTACTAAATGGGCTAGTTGTTAAATTGTTTATATGAGCCTAATGAAAGGTTAATTGATAAACCCACCGATGATATGGATTAATGAAAATCATTATATGATTATATTTGTTATATACGCATGATTGCATGGGGTGGGTTATATGAAGAGAAGAATGGCCGATTGCCACAAATTTGGCTCATTGCCTCTGGCTGGCATTGCCACTCTAGCTCAATGCCTCTAGTTCGGTGGCTCTCGCCACAAATTCGACTAAATGCCTCTAGTTCGGTGACAATGTCACAATCTAGTTGTAGTGCACTACAAAAAATTATTTAAGGGCTTTAAGCCCATGATTGGTGTGTTTGGCGGGGTGGGTTGACTTGATCCCCACGGGTGTGTTGGTTGGTACGGGGTGTTAGCGGATGGATACTAGGTTGGTTTGGGAAATTCATATTTCATGCATTCTTCTCTTTAAATTATGTTACTTTACGATGTATGGTTGAAATCTGTTAATGGGCTCAAGCCCAGCATGATATCTTGACGATTTGACCTAAAAATGGTGGTAAGTGAGTTGCACACTGAGTTCTTTGTAACTCACCCAAATTTTATTAACCATTTCAGGTAATGGAAATTGACGTGGACTTGGGGTAGGAGATGACTTGGTGGAGGCCATACTACAAACTTGGGTTTTTTTTTAATAAACTATGACTTTATTTAAGTTTTTATTTTAATTGCTATTATTGGGTTGATGTAATAAGGCCTCTTATTATGTTTTATGGTTTTATTGTGTGGATGATTTAAATTTTATTTCTAAACTCTTAATATGGTTTTATCTCAAATATGTTAAGTTTTCTTAAGAACATTGGTTTTATAACAAAAAGTTTTGTAGCACTATTTTATCTTAACCCTATGAAAATAAACGAATGTATGATTGGTGTGACAAACCAAATCTTGTCTAAACGCATAGACCGGGTTTGGGGTGTTACAGGAAGTTTCACCTCTTTCCCTATCTTGTGCTTTTTTTATTATAATTATTATATTTGTACATTGAGGGCAGTGTACATTTTAAGTGTGGGGGTGAAATTTATTCAAGAAAGTGCCTAACTTTTTGCATTATTCTCAAACCCCTGAATTAGGCCTTGTTATTAAATAATTTTTTCATATTACGAATAAAATGAAACTTCCTTTGATTTATGATTTTCATTGATATGCTTTGGATTCAGTCATAGTTAATTGTGCATTGATGATTTAAACTTTGGGGACTAGAGAATCAAGCATGATAAGTCTATCTTTTAGAAGTAAAAATTTTGTTAGGTTGTCTACCCGAATCTAATGATTACTTTGAAGTTTGAAATTTACAAGGTTGATATCAAAAGCCCATAATTTTTGTGAGATTTTGAGCCTTTTAGAGCATATTGTTTTTCTTGCTCACTTTATTGATTATGAGTGTGTCAACATTGATTTGTTATTCTAGAACTTATGTCGATTATACATGTCGAGACCACACCTTTGATTTGATATACTAAGATGATGAAGGCACCTAGGTCTTAACCCACTTACTCCACTAAAAGCCTACCCTTACAATTAACCCCTAGTGAACCCCTTTGATCCTAACAACCCTTTTATTGACTCACCTATTAATATTAACCCATAACCCACTTTGTATTTGTTATCACCATTTCTCTTGACTACCCCTATATCGAGATTTGATTTGATCGGTTACGTAACTATTTTCGTTATTTCAGTTATTAAATTCTATCTTATTATTATTGTACTTGATTTGTTCTTTAAAAAAAACGAAGTATATTCATTATTAGTTCTATGTTATTTGAGCTCAAACTGTTAATTTCATTATCTTTAGAAAAAGCTCATGTTATTAGTATTAAGTTTCCAATGGATGTAATTATTTATTATCAGTTCGTAGTTTCTAGTTAGGTAATTTGTCAGGTCAATCTCGATTCTAACCCTCTAATTTAGCCTTTATCCACACCTTTAACCCAAGCCCCATTACAACCCTTTTAAAGACCTTTTGATTTGTGTATCATCTCATATTATAGTGGTGGAAATTTGATTTTCATGCAAGCCTATGGGATTAACTTTTTATGTTTGACTTACGAGTGCTTTTTCCTAAACCTTAAACACTTCGACTGATTTGAGTGAACCTTTAGTGAGGATGTCAATTTTTGTCGATTTTGAATTAAAGGTA